>PVIR01012896.1:0-43484 GCA_004026965.1 Petromus typicus | reverse complement strand
ATTTACCATTTACCGACCATCCAAATTAAGAAAATAGGGTGTTTAAATATTCCTTGAAGTCCTCTGGAAACTGATGAATAAATAATATTCAGCATGAGAATAAAGTTTATTAGCAGTTGCATTTTCTTATTTGATCTTTTACTGTGTGGTAATGATCCAAGTCATTCTTCCTCCACAAAAAATAAAACTTGTGTTTGGGTTCATGTCTAGATCAAGATAGAAGGTAAGTGAAGATACAGGGCTGCCCAGCCCAAAACTCAGGGACTCATTGACTCTCAAACTGCAGAACTGGCTTTCAGCACTTCTGATGCTTCCAAGGTCTTTTGAAAAGTTTTATAATACTACATGTTTGCAGTACATAGTGATTATATTCACTGCACAGAGTTGCTATTGGTATGTAATACATCCTCATTCTTTTTAAATTTCTCTCTCTCTCACCCTCTGCTTCTGCTTCCCTTTTTGCAAAAGATGTGCCTCCCTTTTTCTATCTTTATTTTGCTCTTTAATTAATTGATATTTTGGTTTTGCATAACTATTACAAGACTTTGTTCCCATTTGAATAAAACCCATTCAAAATAATGGTATGGTAAAGGTCACAGGGCATAGTGATTTATAGTTTGTGTTAACATTTTACTAATGAAATAAGCATTAATTTTATGATAAAGATATTATGCTCAGGATGATGGAACTTGAAGATATCAAAGATACTCCCCTCAGTTTTTTAAAATCCCTCACCAGGTTTTCACTGTTAGTTAGAATTTCACTAGGTTAGAAAATTTTTTTGTGACTGCAACTCATAGAGGAATAACATAACTCCTAACCTGCTAGATGACAGTTGTGTTGAGATTGTGTCCCCCAAATATCAAAGCATATATTCTACGGGCAAAGGGGGTTAAGAGTCAGAAAGATTTATTAAGATAAAACTCCCGAGAGTCAGGAGGGTTTACCAAAGGAGTTGTCACTGAGGCTCTTTATCAGGGATATTTTGTGCAGCAAAATCACAGCGGGCTGTGGTGCAGGTCGAGCTGCAGTCTCCTGAAGGGCGGGGTAGCTGAGCTAATACTTGTGCACTGGGGCAGTGAGTAAATAACAAGGATGTATGGAGCATCAAAGGTGTTTTAAGAAAGGGAAGGGGGTGCAGGCCCAGATGTCCCAGTCACCTACCTCGTGCTCAATGTGCATCTGAGCCCTCTGTGTGACAGGTTGTGTTAATTACAGTCTAATCTCAAAGTGTTGTTTATCTTGCAGCCTGGCTGTACATCTCTATCTTGGAGACTGGCTTTCTTCTAGTCCAACCTGATTCTGATGTTGGTTATTCATTCATTCATTCATTCACTCATTCATTCGTGCTAACTTTCTTGTGGTCCCAGCCCCTTTCTGACTAAACATTAGTTTTTATGTAATTTAGCTATCTTTATTTAACCATGGAAAAGTTGTAGATGATGGCCATCCACATCATTCATACCTGACTAAAGCTGTGGTTTGGAAAGTGAAGAAGAGAAAAACCAGGAGGGTGAAAATAGACTGTTTTACCAAAAAGGACCAAAAAGGATGCTCAAGTTATGGAGCATCAAAGCAGGAAGCCAGATAACAACATGGACAAAACAAAGAAGCTGATGAAAGGGCTGAGGAGAAAAAATAAACCTGAAAAACAAAGGTAGGGATGCTAGTGTGTCTTACTACTACTCTCTTCACTCTTATTAAAGTTACAGCCTTAAGTAAATACTCTTTCCTCTAAAATCAGCTTCTTCTTGCCTTTGTCAGAGGATATAGAGCAAAGTTACAAAACACAAATACACACACAGTTCAGATAACTTTTAAATCCTATTCCAAACCCTGTACATTATCCTCTGTGGAGCAAGTGATTGTACAGCTATGAATTCAGGTTTAACAATCTGTGACAAAGTGACAACAATGGGATCCTAACAGAGGAATTAATTCTAAAATAGCAAGATTATACAGCTCATCTGTTGTTTTACAGAGGCTACAACAGTACAGGCACCTCATAGAGCAGGGAGACCAGATCTCAGGTCTCCACCTCTGGCCCAGTAGTGGGGAGACCTGGCTTTCCTCTCCTGTGGGTCACACTCTTCGTATCCTAACTCCTGTCTTCACAAGGACCAAGTGAGCTTTACTGCAGGGCACCAGGACATCACAAAGAAGAGAATAGAAGCTGATATGTATCTTACACTAGCAGGAAATCCTGGAAGGCTGGAGACCCTGTTGCTGACCCAAAGGAAAGTGACCAGTCCCTAGCCCACCCCAGGGGAGTACTAAAGATTCTCCTGTTCCTTTGTGAAGTGCCTGTCTACTGACCAGAGTCATTCTTCCTTTTGCTCCTTAAGCTGAAGCACCTACCCTATTTTTCTTTTTCCTTTAAGTACATCCAATAAATCTGTCTGCTTATGTCTCTCTCTCGCTGAGCTATGATAAATTCCTTTTTTACAATACAGTCTAAGAAGTTTGGGGTAGAGACTTCAAGATGTTTGTACCTTAGACTGTCTTAGAGTCCTTGTCTCCTTTTTGTGGGGCTTCCTTGCATGCTGGTAAAAAGTCAATTTGGTGAATTTTATCAGAATCGAGCAGAACAACCCTTGACTAACTTGTCACAATGTCTTTAGATATTATGTATGTTTGTATATGTGTATACTATATGTTCCTTCTCTTTTACTATTATGTAACAGTATAAATACACAGATATATTTGCTTATGTATTTGACTACATTGAGTTTATTATGCGACAAATCATTTTCAGAATTGGCCTTGCTCTGTGCTTTGTGAGTACTAATAAATGTGTGTTACTCTGGTGCTATAAATTTCTTTCACAGAAATAGTCTATCATATATTCAACAATAATATTATTTTTCTAATGTGAGTATTCTGCACCTTATTAGTTTTTCGTTCCATATCATGCATTAAAAGTAATTTAAAAATTATTTGTTCCTCAGTGTCTTTGATTCTGAAAGACCGTAATATTCAGAAATTAACATTTATTTAATCAGTAATACTGGCCTATGACTGAATACTTCATTAACCATATTTTGTTACCATCTATTTAAAGCCTTGACATGTATTGAAATATATATCCCAGGAGAAAATCTGATTCAAAAGTAAAGAAATTGCAAAAGCCTTTTTGATGGGGAGTTTCATTTATGTGTTCAAATTGAAAGAAAGAGAAACAGTCATCAAGATGACCACGGGTAATAAAGTCTCATTTCTTTGTTACCTGAGGACACTTTTTAAGACAGACTGTCAGATTCCATTAGGCTCACTGATGTATTCTGTGGTTTAGATGAAAACAGAATTTCCACTTAGCAGGAGAAAAGTGAGAAAAGCACTTAACTAGGTGGTTCTGAGATGTTCTTCTTCTGTTGTTGCTACAGGAGAACAATAGCCTCAGTAATAGGGAAGCCATCCAGCTAAGTATCAGGAGTCACAGTAAAGTTATTTTGATGCAAATAAGCCTCTCACTTAGGATTCTCTGTTGTGACAATCAGGTAACTAACTCAATCAAATCAAATATGAATTGGAAGTATAAATTCTGGATAAAAGAGAAAAGAACTTTTATCTTCTAGTAGCCTTCATGATTACTTTGTATAACTATAAAGTCCTTAATGATATTTACTACCCAGGATCACAAGTGCTATCTCATTATTTTCAAAAGGTCACTTTCAGTACCTTAGGCCTAGTGAAGCTTTTATTAGAAAAGATTTATGAAGCAAATGAGCCTTTGTGACTGTAGTTGAAGTAGTATGTTTCTCTAGTAAACAGAATTTTGTGTTTCTTGTGTTTGAAGTTTCGGTTTTCTCTAGAATGAGACAAAAATAATTTATTAAAATTAGTTGATTTTTAAGACTGAACAATTGTTTCTGCTGTTCACATGTTCACATTTAAACCAAAATTCTTATTTTTAAAATTTAGATTTGTAGAAATATTGGCATTTAGAGGCCTGATATTCACCTGGCTGACATTTACTAGGAGTACTTGTCTGTCAAACTAATGAATCAGAGACTGAACAGATTTCATACTATAAATTCAAATGAAGTGGCCCATATTTCACGTTAGTGTGTTACTTGTTCCCTTTGTGGTTGTTGAATAGAAATTACACTGTCTATAGAGAGAGACTTTCACAGAGCTGACAGAAATAGATAACAACCTAAGAACACGTTGAATTACTATATAGATCTTAGCCGTGAGTATCTACATTGTCATTCCTCTCTGCCAAGTGAAATTTGAAGAGGGGCCTTTTCTGTGTAGGAGGGTTGTAAATAATGCATGCAGACAAATCTTGCCTTTGCAAGATCATCATACTGTGGAAGCCCACAGTCTTAAATGTTTCTAGATGGAATTAGATTTGCAAAATTCAGCAATCAACAAAAAGTAAGCATTTCAGCCTTGTGCATGATTGTGTTTGGTTTGCTTTTAATTATGTCTGAAGGGTGTACACAAGATGTCACAGAGTGAATAGATGCCGTCCCTTTACCTCACCAAGACCCCCATGGCAGAGCCTAGGTAGCAGCCCTTTGTGTCTTCCAGTTCTCGCTGAATCTGCTTCTGGGGGAGGGAGTACAGTGCTGTGTCTCACAAGGAATGTCTCGCTTAGCCCTCTTTCTGGCATACAGAGCTGAAGGCATTTTCTAAATGGTCATTTGTACACTCTTTGTGATTTAGGGGACAGGCCTAGCTCCCAGCCTGAAATCCGAATTCATGTTCTCTAAAATCAAAGAATGAATTTTAGGAATAGTGGAGGTTAGAGTAGGAAGATTTTATTGAAAAGGGAAGCTTTTGCCTAAGAGAGATAGAAGGGGGAGCCTGGAAAGGTGCATAATTCACCAACCACACTTTTCACAGAGCTTTTAGGGAGCAAAGCCATGAGGCAGGGGAGGTTTAAGGTGGGACAAAAATTACAATCAACCAGTAACACTGCAGGTACAGTTGCGAAGGTAACAGTTGCTACAGGTACAATGAGAAATCACAAAATGGACAAAACCATGATCAACCAGTAAGGTTACAGGTATAGTTGCTTAGGTGATACTGATTAAATGGGAATCCAATGAGACTTCAAGTCATGTAGCAACTAACTCTACAAAGAGTTTCAGTCAGGAGACTTTTCTAGATGGGTCAAGGTCCTGGCCCTGTACCCCAGAGACTAAAGTCTACTTAGAATACTAATCACTATTCATCTTACATGAGTGGGGTAGTGTTCTCCTTGGTAATGCTGACTTTCAGTGAAGGTCTTCTTGACTGTTTTCCATGTGGACTTTTCGAGGGCCAGCCCTAATCTATCTACCTACCACCTGTACAGCTAATACATTATACCACCTGTCTACCCATAACATTAGGATGAATTCTCTAGGTAAATCTCTCTAGAGATGGGTGATGAATAGTTGCTAAGTTACCTTTAGGAATGGGATTTATTCAGGATGTCAGAATTGTAAAAGATGTGAGATTTCACCCCCTTTTTTTCAGGGGAGCAAGCCTAGCTCCTGACCTGCTAGATACCTGAAATGTGAGTTCATGTTCTCTAAAACTGAAGAATAAATTTTACCAATGACAGAGGTTAACAGTAGGAAAACTTTATTTAGAAAGAAATCTGTCTGAAAGGAAAGAGAAGGGGGACTTGAAGGAGTGACCCAAGATGGCTTTTTTCAGGGGGTATTTATGGAACAGCCATGTGGTGAGGTAGGTCTAAAGTGGGATAAAACTACAGTAAACCAGTAGCATTGCAAATACAGTGGCTTAGTTAACATTGGTACAATGGGAAATCAGAAAATGGACAAAACCATGATTAACCAATAAGGTTACAAGCATAATTGCTTAGATAATACTGATTAAATGGGGATCCAATGAGAAAGCAAGTCACATCACAAGCATGCAAGTATTTTCAATCTGGGGTTTTTTCCTGGGAGAGGAGGGTCAAAGTCCTGGCCCTCTACCCCGGGAAACGGGCACCTAATAACAGCACTGATGTTGATCTTACATGGGTAGGATGATTTTCTCCTCTGGCAATGCTAGCCTTCAAATTGGCTTCTTTGTGGACTTTTGCAGGACCATCCCTGTCTAACTGCCTGTAATATGTTCAACTAGCTTACATATCTATAATACTTTTATGCTAATGAGCTAGGCAGTCCCAGTTTCACAAGCAGTGAAAGAAAAGTATGCTGCTTGTTGGTCACAGGAAATCTCTCTATAGTAGAAGCAGTAGCCAAAGAAGTACTGCTTTGTCATTTTGTGGGCCCCAGTCTCCACAGCACTATGTGCTGAGGACCAGGGGATGCCTGCACTGGTGTGGAGGTTCCATTACAGGGGAACCCCAAGATGAGAAGATTGTCCCTACAGGAGTGACTGGCCAGCCTGCCCATCCTCAGCCATGTCCGGAAGGGTGCATTCATAACCCCGTGTGGAGCTAGTGAACTCTCCATAGGACCTTCTCTGACATTACAAGTCCAGATGCCTTCAAAACACCTTCAGTTTTGATAATTGTGAATGGATTCACTGAATTCAGTGAAAACTGTGATACCCATGATCATAGTTTATTAAGTTGAAAGAATATGTACTAAGATAAGTCAAAGGAAGAGCTGTGTGTGTTTGTTCTGGGAAGTTCTATGTGTAGAGTTTTCCATTTTTCTGTGGAGGAGTTGTGGACACTATCACGGTTTTCTGCACAGCTCTGTGTGGCCATATAGCTATGTTTCGCCAGACCTCAGAACACCATCTAGCCTTCATTAGACTGGGGATTAGTATTAAACTGGTCCATTGAGGAAACCATGAATGATTTTTGGCATTTATGTACCTATCTAGCCCCACAGTGAGCAGTATTTGAAGTATGGAGTACACAAGAAGGCTCTGCTCTGCCAGCATTTCATGTGCTAATATGTTGATCATCAATGATCATGTGATTGTTGTCCTGGCCACTCACTGCTGTCTTCTTCACTGTATTCGTTTCATAATGCCTTGCTAAATATTGACTTGGCCAAAGATTTAGCAAGATGTGTTGCCCACTCGGCCATAAACATCATAATGATATGAAAAACAATGTGTTCTAAATTCCTGATGAATAATTGCAAACACGTTTACAAGGGATGTTTGAGAAATATAGTGACTGTTTAAATAGGAAAAAAAACCCGTGACCATAAAAGACAGGTGGCCAAAAGACTTAATGTAAGTGTGCTTGAGTGAGGGAGAGAATTTTCTGTGGAGGAGGGGATTAATGTTAACATATTTTCACTGTAATACATTTTTTATTTAAATACTCACCATATGTTTTGAATAGTCCCTCACTGATCAAAAGTTTATGACATTTCTGTCAGATAAAAACATTCCAATATGTCTTCATCCAATAATTTGCTGGATCTGGAACTGGATCAGGCAGACTCTGGCTCTTCTTCAAAGCTGAGATTACCATGAAAAGCAAATCTGAATGGATCCGGACATCCGGGCAGCCAAGACAGTGTGACTGAGAAACCATCACAAAAGAGGACTGTTAGGGCTGCTTCAGATGATAAGAATGGTGGAATAAGTGTGGTCCAAGAAGGGGTCTGTTTTGAAGAAGAGTTCACAATGTATCTCTTATTTTATTTTATTTTATTTTTTTAGGTTTTTTGAGACAGGGTCTCGCTTTGTGGTTCAGGCTGGCCCTGAGCTCAGCCTCAAACTCACATCACAATCCTCCTGCCTCTGCCTCCCGAGTGCTGGGATGACAGGCGTGAGCCACCACGCCCGGCACTGTGGTATGTGGTACTGGTTGCTGCTGGCTGTGGGTCTCCACACCCAGTATTGTTATGTGGTTACCGGGGAATCGAACCCGGGCCCTTGCACTTGCAAGACAGGCGCCGGAACCACTGAGCTAACTCCCCGGCCCTGTATCTCTTATTTTAATATATTTTTAAAATATGAACATTCACTGAATGTGAGGATCACATCTCATACATTGTACTTCCTCACTCAATACACATTGTCTGGTAGGAAAATTCTCAATTATAGAACAATAATAATAAGTGCAAAGCATACACCTGCAAAATTCTGTCACCTGCATACATACATCAACTTGGGAAAATGACTAGGAAAATGAAACAAGATATGCCTGGAAAGCAGATTTTGGCTTGAGGTTTGGGCCAATATTTCAGAAAGGTTTTCCAGGTGACTTTACAGTGAATTGAAGAGGGGTGGCTTGGGTGTCAAGAGATCATTAGGGTGAGGGAAGACTTAAAAAGTACTGGAGTTTCAAAACATAGTAAACAAAAATGGTGTAAGTCTTCACTACTGATCATGTAGTGTGCAGAACAAAACTGAATGCATACATGTGTATGGATGATAATAATGTATTACCCTCAGAACCAATCTTGTAAGTAATTCAATTGATTTTGCTCCATCTTGGAATCTTGATAACTGGAGTGGATCTCAGGGAAAGTGTGGCAGTGAAGAGCTGTGAGAATCAAGGAGGATTTTAAAGCAGAGTTATTTGTTATGTTCTATACCAAATATATTTTTTTGAGGGAAACTGTACAGTATACTCAAATGTAAATAATGTTTATCTTTGAAAGATATCTTTTACTGGTGTTTCGTACTTATTTAAATTGGAATATTCCTCCACAGGAAATCACTTAGAAAGTTATTTCTTTGTGATTCAATTTTAGTTATAAATCCTAGTATTTCTTACTTTGAGGTTCTGTAGTATTCTCTCATTTACCCAAATGTTTCAAAATAACTTTTTGGCAAATAAAGTTTTTATTCCTTTACATATTCTTAAAATTTTTCATTTTCAAGTTTCTTTAAACTGCCACAAACTGATCTAAAGAGGTGTATCATCCACACACAAAAAAAGATGAAATAAAATGAGAAGGGTAAACTGTCTGCTGACACAGAAATACACGTTTCTTCATTGTAACCTCCCAAGTGCAGAAGTATAATCGACTCGCAATGAAAAAGACAAGTAAGAGACAGAAAGCTTTACTTTCTTTTAGTCCCTCATGAAGGGAAATTCTGTTTCATGATTGTATGTTGTACAGTGGTCTAGAACTGTAATGGCCTGCCATGATTTTCTAATTCTAGGAATGTAGATTCTGATAGGGACATGTGATAGAAGCCATATTTATGGGTCTTTCCTCTTCAGCCTCCTGCGAAGTTCAAATCTCTTCACATCTTTTATAGGAGCCACATCTACCTGCTCTGCACTTAAGCGCCATTTTCAGCTTCTATGTCTGTGTGGCTCTCCGGCTTTGTTAAATGTGTTTCTTGACAGTGCCCGCTCTTCCTGCTTCGGGGTCTCGGCTCACTCCTCTGCTCTCCACTTTCCCAAGTAAGTGGGCACCAAAGCCTTTCTGGATCTCAGCAGGCTTCTGTGCGCGGGTCAGAACTCCCCTCTCTGGGGAACTCTGCGACTCCCGTCAGAGTACTCCAGGTGGGCTTCAGCGTGTACTCAAAGCTTCCTGCGTTTTTGATTCATTGCTCATTTTCTCGTATATAAAATCACCTGTTTCCCTACTTCTCCCTCTTCCTCGATTTTAAGCATTGAGCAGATCCACACTGCGTCCCTCCTGCTCAATCATTGTCTTTTCATGATGTTATAACAAAAAAGATACAGCAATTGATAAAGAACAACATTTATTTTCTCTTGACTGGGGGGAGGGGATCTGAACTCCGATATCCAGGTGACGGAAGGTTTCGTCTTATGCTGGTGACTGTTCTCTGCTTCCAGGACAGCGCCTGGCTGTGGCGCCCTGGGCGGGGAAAGCGTGCAGGGTCTGCTCCCTGTGGAAGGCACAAGGGCCAGACACTGCTCAGCCTCTTTCATAGAGATTTCATACCTCCTTCAAGAAGGAAGAGCCCTCATGAGCTCATTCCCCCTTAGAGATCCTCACTCTTACTTCCATTCCATGGTCAATTCCAACACTTGAACTTTCATATTCAAACCATAATACTCTTGTATCCTTCCATTTAACATAGAGCAGATGTGTTTGTTGCTGAATGTTAAGTGAACCAATTGAAACACAAATTTATTTTGTCTTGCTGAGGACTGATCCTAGGGCCTTGCACAAGCTCTAAACCACTGAGCTACACCTCCAGCCCCCAATGTATACTTTATATACATAATTATTTGACAAATATTAGCCCTGTGCTCTCAATAGAAGCATTTCATAAAGACTAAAATATAATAATCATATTTTAAAGTTTGATATTAATTTAAATAATATTTTTGACAAATCGTTAACAAGCAGTTTTCTTAATTTCCCAATAGCTTCTCCTTGTATGCTCCTCAGGCTGAAATCATTCAACCCTTCTGATTTATTGATAACTGTCAAGCTACACTGTGAGAGGATTCTTCATTTCTGGACAGTGAGGTATTGACCTAGGCTCTGGGTTTTTTTTTTTTTTTTTTTTTAATCTTTATTGGTACATTAAATATACACATCATGATTGCACTCCATAATGGGGATTTGTACCAGTATAAGACACAACTTAATTCTCATTTTTTCCCATAGCCCTACCCACCCTAACACCCCCCCATATACATTAAATTTGTTTCCTTGGGGCTGGGGAGTTAGCTCAGTGGTTCCGGCGCCTGTCTTGCAAGCGCAGGGGCCCTGGTTCAATTCCCCGGTAACCACATAACAATACTGGGTGTGGGGACTCACGCCCAGCAGCAACCAGTACCACATACCACAGTGCCGGGCGTGGTGGTTCACGCCTGTCATCCCAGCACTCGGGAGGCAGAGGCAGGAGGATTGTGATGTGAGTTTGAGGCTGAGCTCAGGGCCAGCCTAAACCACAAAAGCGAGACCCTGTCTCAAAAAACCTAAAAAAAAAAAAAAAAAATTTGTTTTCTTACTTTTTTGTTACAATCTCAACATTGTCCCCTTTCACCTTATTTTACATTGAGCGGTTTCTTTAATAGAGTTATAAGAGTAACTTCTGGTTGGACAAATCGTTCAGAAGTTGAGTGTGAGCCTCATATGCATGGGACTCTGCACTCAGTACCCAGGAGCAAGCCAGGGATGGAAACACACGCCTGTATTCCCAGCACTCCAGGTTCCAGGTGAGCCTGACTACATAGTGAATTCAAGGCCAGCCTGAACTACACAGCGAGACCTTGTCTTTACGACAAAACAAAACAAAGTAAAATGAACAAGAAAAAGTAAATAAAAAACCCCTAAATAATGCAGTTTCTGAACTGAAGCAATATTTCTTAACAATTCATAAAGTGTTCTTTACACATTTCTCAACTATACTTTTAATTAAATATTGTTTATGTACTAAATTTGCTTTAGTTTCTTTTTAGTTGAACTGTTTATCATAACAAAATGTGCACTTACTTCAAAATTTCTTACAAAATAAAAAGAAACTCATACTGACAGAACCATATCACTGGTAAGATGAAAACAGTAAATGTAGACAAAGTGGATGTATTACTCAACATTATTCCTTTTATGATTTGTAGAATGGTATGAAGTTGTAACTGTTATTGGACAGAATACCACCAAGTGGGTCAGTTATGAGTCCTCCATTGCCCACAGTGCTCACTATCATTCACTGATAAGAAGGCCAAGTTGATTAGATATGTGTGAAATAATTGACTCATTCATTTGAACTCACTGAGAGAATCATTTTTCTGTGCTGTTTTAATATCATTGATGCTCACTGTGCACCTCTATTAATACATTATTAATGAGAATATTATTGAACAGTGCTAAGAGCTAGCTCCCCAAACAGGTGCTCATGCAGTTCATCTAGGACGTCTGTGTTCCATTTCCTTTGTATCTAACAATAGTGGTAGTAATAATAATAGCACACACACACTATTGCTTGTCCACCCAAAAGCTCATTACATAAAATAGTGCAATTTAAATTTTCACCTTTATAGAAGGCAAAATATTTTCCATATACTGAGTATTGTTAGCAAACCTTAAATTTCTTGTTATTGCGCTGAGGAGTTAGCTTAATGGTGCCATACTGGCTTGGCAAACACAACCTCCTGAGTTAGAAGAAAAAAAAAATCTTCTTATCAGTATATCATAATGTTTAATCCAGTATTGTTGGCAAATGAAGATATATGGAAAGAATAAAATATCAATATTAAAGTAGTGTTCAAAAATGGATAACTTCCTTCCTGTGTGATAATATGAAAATATCAAATAAGAAAGACTCATAATCACTGCTATGGTGAAAATGTCCAAGAACAATTGTGAAATGAAAAGTGCACCTGAGAGTGTGGAGGCAAAGGTTCCAAATCGTTCAGTTCTCTCCAAGAGTGAGGGCAGGGGAGCTGGGGGGGCGGGGCTGGTATAGAGTGGTGGAGTAGTATTGATTGCTAATAACACACACACACACACACACACACACACACACACACAGATTAAGAGCAGAGTATTTCAGGAGTTTTGCTTTGTTCATACATGTTTGTTTGAATTCCTGAAATAATCAATATAGATTACTTTCGTTTCATTCAATTATCTTTAAATAATAAAAAATGTGAAATGCGTTTTTCAAAACTACCACCACCATTGGGAAGACATTGATTATACAAGGGGCCCATCTGCATGCCTGAATTTTCCATCTGATCCTGTCTGTGGCGAGCTTCCTTCTCAATAGCACAGACTAGCCTGGGGAGAGCACTCCCAGGCAGACAGGGGGTGAACTCTAGCAGAGATGCACCAAATTCTAGGGAATCTTTCAAGGCATATCAATGATAGGTAAGGTACCTTTCTCTCTGTGATTCTAAAGTTTATTTCTCTTAACTAAGTGGCAAAAGGATTCGACTGAGCTTGTCTAGGGTAACAGAGATATTTAGGGAGCTGGATTTGGTGCCCTTTCCGCTGCTGTTGTTTTTAGCACTCTGGAGGATAAGGAGCCCATAGCCTTCAAGTTAGTGAGGAAAAGAGGAGATCCAGATCATAATTAAAATTTTCTTGGATGTGGCAGTAACCAGTGTTGTAAATACTGATAAACACTTGAGTTACATCAAGGACTTTCATATTCCCATCCTTATCATACCAGATGTGTCTGCCAACTGAAGTAATTACTGTATTCTCAATGGAACTATGCTGAAATGCATTTTAAGCTCAAAAATATGATGATAAAAAATCATTATTTTTCTTTTGGGATCTTTGTTTTTACAAAAGTAAAATAATGCTAAAACTTTTTAATAAAATCTTGGTGTGGTAACATTCATGTAAGAATGCTTTTAATGTAGTAAAGATGTAGAAATTTGAGAGAAGATATTTCCTGGGGAATTTCAACTTAGATAACAAAGTAGTAGATGAATTTATCCAGAGACACACATTTTGGTAGCCAGCCAGTTCTCATTTTGTTTTCTGTTCAGAATATCTTCTTACTGTATGCATTACTATTTTGAAAATGTTTAAATATAATCAGTAAGGATCTACTTTCTTTGTTTCAAGGTGAGAATTTACAGCTCATTAGTTTGACCGCTAATTCTTAGGATTGGTGAGGAAATTTCTGTAGTACTCACTTTATATAAAGTTTGTGCTCTTCTCAGTTCCTGTGAACTGTCATGTTTTAATTTCAGCTTTGTAAATGTCTATGTGACTGGAATATGACAACAAACACAAGAGAAATCCAAACAGTTAATGTAAATGATGTATTGTTATAAAGATTGAATGATGATTGTTACCTAAAGTAATCTAGTATTCAAGTTCACTATTATTCTACTTAAATTTTAATTGACAATAATTACTAGATTAAGTAAGATAGTATATCAAATGTATATCAACACAAGAAGGACATGATGTAATATTAACATCATAATTATCATTCATCTTAGATTTCACAATAAAGTTTCTAGATGATGCCATATTTTACTTGGCATAGCTCATTACTTGAGAGTATGATAAAAATTCAAAGTTCCAAGTATATGTGCTAATACTTAGCTTGTTAGCATCCACTGTATATGCAAATGAAATGAAAATAAGCTAAGCATAAACAAGTAGCAGCTTATAAGCTACAACATTGATCTACTCTTGCAGAAGGGAAGATGTGACTTTATTACATTTAGGAGGTAGGAATCTCCTGTTAGGCAGGCAGATCACAAGTAAGCTGGTGTGCTCAATCTAGCTGTTAATGCAGTGAACACTGCATATAGAAGGTACAGTGACAGAAAGAAAACATTAATTGCTTAAGAAAAATAACAAATTAGGGTCAGGGATGTAACTCAGCAGTACCACCACCACAAGCACAGTCATAAGTTCAATCCCTGGTAACAAAAGAGAAAAAAAAGCCATGACCACTAATTTTTTCACACAAATTTCTTATTTAAAAAATTGATTTTATTGGTACATTTTATTTTATAAACACATTATAATCACAGTTGAATCACAATTGACATTGAGAATTTGCACCAGTATTTGACACAACTTAATTCTCATTTTCGCCGTTATCCTGCTCACCCTACAACCCAATGCCCCCATATATATATAAAAACTTTGTTGCTTTTTTAACCATAATTTTTTTCTTTCTCTTCTTCAATGATCTCTAATTTTTCCCTTCTCTTATGACCTCTAATAACCCTTTCCCTTTGAACATTTTCTTACTATTTCATACACTTCTAAGACCATACACAAGGAATAGATTATTTAATAAATGCATGCAGTGGAGAAGAAATCAAATACACATTGAAGAAAAATTTTTACAAAAATGACTAGGCTTATTTTTGGGTGTGGTGGCTCACACCTGTCCCAGGACTTGGGAGGCAGAGGCAGGAGAACTGCTATGAGTTCAAGGCTGAGCTCAGGGCCAGCCTGAACTTAAAAAAAAACAAGGCTGTTGTCTCAAAAAAAAAAAAAAAGACTGGTTTTATCAAATAACTATATATGCCTATATGTGTGTTTCTAAGCCTATCCACTTATAGAAAATTTCAACATTTCAGTGAACTAGTTATAAGAAATTACATTGCAATTACTAGTTGGAGGGTGCAGAAATAAAGCTTACACATATATAGAGAGCACTGTGTAACACTTGCACTGCATTGCGTTTTACCCCACATTTTCACAGTAATGAGAATCAAATTTCATTCCTGAGTGAATCTGGAATATAATTATAATTTGAATACTATACAGTAAAACTACATTTTAAAAAACATACAAATGTGTAAAGATACTTTGATACTTATTTAACTGCAAAATTTTAGACACATCCTATAAGTGTTCTATAAAAGTCTACTGGAGCTGTGAGTTAGAGTGTCAGTTATATTTAATATATCTATTTGACTAAATACATTTATTGCACTTGGTTATTATTTATTTTCTTGTAGTAGAAAATAAAGTTTTATAATTATGAAAGTTAAATATTTACATGAAAATGTACTGTAGAAGTATATTTTAATCTTATTAGTGGGGTTTTAGATAATGTAGCACTTTGAAACATAAGTTAAAAATATTGTTTTACCAAGCTGAAGCTTAAACACTTCCACATAAAATGTCGTATGACTGATCACATTTACTTCATCCCATTTGCCAACAAATATAAATAAATACATTTTAACATTTAATGACAACTTTATTCTTAGACATGCGATCCATGCCTGTGTGCTGTGAAGGAAGAATGTGGTTGTATTTTTTTTTAAACCACTATCCACTTTAGTAAATACTATAATTGATGGTAAGATCAGAGGCAGCTGCTTTGGAGTGACTAACATTACTGACTTTTTTTTTTTAATTGAAATCTTTATTGGCACATTATATATATGCATCATGATTGCACTCCATAATGGGGATTTATACCAGTATAAGACACAACTTAATTCTCATTTTTTCCTGCTTCCAAATATGTGTCTCAATCTCAGTTGTGGCATCCCATTTCATTTAACATTAAATATTTAAATGTCCTTAATGTAGGTTTGTCTATAAGACTTACATGTATCTTTGTTGAATGGGAAATCAAGTACAAGAGACTTTATTATATTTTAATATAATATCTTTATTGGTATTTCCCCCTCATGCTTTTTCAGTGCTGTTAATTCAAAATCTGAGTTAAGACACAAAGACATAGAGACAAGACAGTTATCACATTCATGTAATGGAATTTATCTTTGCTATTCATTTGTTTTCAGCATTTCAATTCTTTGATATATTTTGTTTTCCTTCCTTTTTGAACCGTGAATGATTTTCTGTTTGGAAAATAAAAATAAAGTCATGGCTCACAAATTTGGTGATTGAGTAGTGGTGTAATAGTGATTGTTTGCAAAGATTATATGAATTCAGGCTATCATGAGGTATATGAGAGATTAAGACTACTGTACTTGTCAACTCGGCAAAGATACGGGAAGGAAGAAAAGTGTGCTGAGGTTGGGTACTGTTTCCCTCTGTCTGCCAGGCACAGCACACACTGTGGAAGGCGCGAGGCACCTGTAGCTATGGCTATATGTTTTTATACTAAATACAGGCTGGTAGTCTTCCTCTAGGAAGTGTGAGTGTGTGGGTGTGTACATGCACATGTATATAGTTTCAATTCACATGTATCTCTGGCACATATGACAGACTTGAGGAACTCTGTTTGGTTCATTCTTTACCTGTGACTAATACAGTTAAGTCAAGTTTACCAAGATTAACAACAGCATGCGATGGCCTTGGCCTTGAGAACAGTCCAAAGGCCTTCTTTTACACACTCAGTCACTATTATCAGCACAATTGCACAATCATCTCATTCAATAAATCTTTCTAACCTAGTATTTTTATGAACTTAGGACTCTTCCAAATTTTATGAATCAGTAAGATAGTCAACAAGGTGGCTCTTAGTACCTTTTTTGTCCATAGTGGCCTTTCTTTACTCTCCTTTAGCTTCCACTTTGAAGTTTTCCTGTTCTACACTGGAACACAGAACCCTGGTCCCAAAATATCTCCCATCCTAATCTCTAGAGCCACGGATATGTTACATTCCATCGTAAGGAACTTCACAGAGGTGATTCGAGTTACAGAGTTTGACATGAGAAGAGTATTAGGGGCTATTCTAAATGGGCCTCATTTCTCATTGACTTTATAAACAGCGGACTTTTCACTGGCTGACACTGGGGGTGCCCAGTGTGGATGTGTCAAATATGTAATGAAGCGAGATGGATTTGAATTTGAACCTTCACGGCTAGTTTTTGAGACAGAACAGTGGACTTTGAGAAAACAATTGTCTAAAGCTTCTAGAAGCTGAAAAAAAAGAAGGAGGTGGATTCTCATTCATAGCTTCTGGAATGGAAGGCAGTTTTTCTAGGACATTGATTTTGGGGTCCTGAGACTAGAGCCACACTTCTGACCTCCATAGTTATAAATTTGTATTGATTTAAACCACTAATTTAGTTGTACTTTGTTATACCAGCAAAATCCACTTCTGTGACACAGTGACACCTGTCACCAAATCATCTCTGTATCTTGTTTATGATGAAATTCTCAGTATGATTTCCCAGTTGAGACACTTACTAGTACTCACGGTAATACTAGTTGCCAGTGCCTTTTGCTTCTCAGCCCTCCTGGTAAAACATGCCTTGTATTTGGAGCCAAAATATCCTAATGAAGCAGCTTCTTGGAGGCTATTGACAGTTCCTGTGATCTTGCCAGTCTTCCCAAACCACACTTGAACTTGAATGAGTTTTGGTTCCCCAGAAGAGGCTCTTTGTGAAGCTTGGACTCTTGGAAATGGTCCAACAGTTTGCTACAATTAATATGCATCAAGAATTTCTCAGACTAGAGAAAAACTATCTGAACTTATTAACAGCACTTATCAGAGATTTTACTCATCAATAAAAAATAATAATAAAGTCAAAGTATCAGTAGAAATAAAGTTTGCTTTTTTTTTTTTTTTTGAAACAGGGTCTTACTTTGTAGTTCTGGCTGGCCCTGAGCTCAATCTCAAACTCACATCACAGCAATCCTCCCGTCTCTGCCTCCTGAGTGCTGGGATTACAGGCGTGAGCTACCACACTCGGCACTGTGGAATGTGGTACTGATTGCTGCTGGGTATGAGTCTCCACACCCAGTATTGTATATGGTTAACCGGGGGATCAAACACAGGCCCTTGCCTCAATGCTGGAACCACTGAGCTAAATCCCCGGCCCAGGTCTGGATTCTTTAAGGAAGGTGTGAGTCATGATCATGAATTCCACCTCAGGCTTTTTCATAGGCTCTTGTGACCATAGGCTTGCCAGATTTTCTTTGTTAATGCCAGCATCCTTCTTTATTCATATATATAACATTTGTATCTATTTGATAAGCTGAGATCATAGGAAATAAAATACAGATAACCCACACAGCCTGTTGTCTCTGCACACAAATTTTTAGAGTTAGCTATTAATTTAAACTGAAACTGGAACTATTTGATTTTAATGGGCCACAATCTGCTTCAACAATGAATATCACATTCAGTAACAAAGCGAGTGGATGGGGAAAGCAAAGGGTTGCACCAGCTGCTTCAGTTCTCTTTTCATCCGGATGCCAGTAGCTCTTCATTTTTACTGGCCAGCATATGGTAATGTGAGCAGTCTACCCAGAGCCTGGCCTGCGAACATCAAGCCACGTCAACATCGTAACTGGACTAGAGCAATCATGATTCATTACTCAGAGCATTACTCAAAGCATTACTCAGAGACGCTAATGAGGGTCTGCAACACAGGTATAAATTCTGATGAAATGGGAATTCTGTTAGCAATAAAGGAGAGAATAGGTAGGAAATTACATCTTGGCATATAAGACCATTGTGTTTGTTCCTCTTTATTCCTTTTCTTGGAGAGGAAGTTGAGCAATATCTGAAGATGTTACTTAGCAAGAATTTCCACACTGTGGCAGTACGTTAATAAGACAGCACTTGGCCACGTTGCTTATGCTTTCCAATGAGGGAACTTTGAATGTGTTTTGTACCATAATATCAATACATGATTTTATTTTTTAAAATAGTATAGTGCAGAAAAATATGCCAAGGTCATATTTAGATTCAGAAATACTTAGTCTTTAGAAACTTGGCACTGAAGCATTTTTATTATGGTAAATGTTTATTCCATCATTCCAGTTGTGTTATACAAGCAATGATGGTAGAAGTTTCATTTGCTCTTGCATAGTAAGGATTGCTTCCGAACTATTGCAACCTTTGTTCCCTCACACTGGGCTGAGCTTGTGGTCACGGAGAACATGTAGGAAGTATGATTATCTTGAGAAAAAGTTGCTATAAATTCAGAATAATAGTTATAGTTAATAGATGATAGCATTTTCTTCTTTTTCCTCCTTTCTGTAGCAGGGTTGAGATTTTAAAGACACTTGGAAATATTCTGTAGAAAACAATTATTATTTAAAAATTGAATATGAGGGCCAGGGAGTTAGCTCAGTGGTTCCGGCGCCTGTCTTACAAGTGCAAAGACCCAGGTTTGATCCTCGGTAACCACATACCATACTGGGCATGGAGACTCACACCTAGCAGCAATCAGTACCACATACCACAGTGCCGGCGTGGTGGCTCACACCTGTAATCCCAGCACTCGGGAGGCAGAGGCAGGAGGATTGCTGTGATGTGAGTTGGAGGCTGAGCTCAGGGCCAGCCTGAACCACAAAGCGAGACCCTGTATCAAAAAAACAAACAAACCAAAAAAATTGAATATGAAATGAGTACATTTGCTATATACTACATGAAATTACCTTAAGGTATAAAAAAAAATTTAAAAGTTTTTTTTGTTTCAAGTGTCGATTTTATTCTTCCATTCACCGTAAATTCCAGAACATTCTTTGACTTGTAGTCTCCTCTACTCACTGCTACCTGCCCGTGTTATCTCATCCAGATTTTCAGTGCTACTCTGTCTTGGATACTCTATTGGTTTGTACCCTATTTTCTGTCTACATAAACGTATCAGGTCTCTCGTCATAAATATTATAATTCTCATAACCAGGTATTATGACCAGCCCTGGGTTG
Organism: Petromus typicus; assembly: GCA_004026965.1. Classification (NCBI taxonomy): domain Eukaryota; kingdom Metazoa; phylum Chordata; class Mammalia; order Rodentia; family Petromuridae; genus Petromus; species Petromus typicus. Next base: position 23,594 of record PVIR01012896.1, on the reverse strand, counting down.
GTTGTAGGACTTTCATATCCAGCATCTTCGTCTGGAACGTAGGTCACATGACCCATTCAGACTGCAGCGGTCTCATCCCGAGTAACGGAAATGGGAAGAACTGAAGGAAGAGACATGTGCGGAAGTCCGTATAGTGGAGGAGAATCTGCCTCTGAGCTGATCGTTACTGTGCTGTCCGAAGGAGCTGGGTGTTACCAGATTGGGGAATTTTAAAGAGAATCTGGGTATGTGAGTTTTCTGTGGCATATTCTTGCCTTTACGAATGGCAGCTTATGTTTTTGCCTAAAATTTGAAATAAAGCAAATACACGTCAAATGCTGCACATTCGCCAGCTCTGCTGTAGGCTGTGGTCCAGAGCAGGCCGTGAACCTCAAGCAGCAGCCAGCCGGCCTCGCTATGACAGCCACACCCCCCGCGCCTCGCCTGCGGCTTTTTGGACACCAAGCTGGGTCAGTACCACTAGCTGATTTTTCTACCTCTATTTCTAGACCCTTGAAATGTTCTAAAGTGATGAAATTAAATTGAGTGCTGTCCGATTTTAGTGTACTCCTTGTTTAAAAAGGTTCTTTCGATCTCTAATGGCCTAGGGCATGAGTAACTCGGCGGAAGTTAATTCGGTGGTGCTTTGGGGATCACAGTCTAGCAATGGAAGGGGAGAGAGGACCAGAGGACAGCGAAATCAGACTGTTTCTGCAAAGGCCTCAGCCCTCTTGGGAGGCACCTGGAAGCCAGACAGGTCACGCTGGGCAAGGACAGGGCCAGGCTTTTGTGTGCCTTTGACCAGGGATGGGGCCGGGCATCCTGGGGAGGCAGCTGTGTTCAGCTGGTTTGAAAAATGGACCACAGCTGAGTGTTTCAGGAGCAGAACTCTCGCCACTGTTGGAATAATTGCCTATAATGACACACTGTAGTGTAACAAGAATTTGCATGTAATTTGTTATCTGTTTGACCTTCATTCTAAAAAAGGCGCTGGCTATATTATCTGTCTTTGGTGGGACCAGGAAGGGGAAGCGTAGAGAGAAAAAAGTGGACTACCCGCTGTAACGAAGTCAGGCATTCCGGTAGATGTCCTCGAATCCACAATTCTCTGAGTTCTGAGGACGTGAACATCAAATCAGCAGGAATTCTGCAAGTGTAGCCGCAGGATGAGGAGCCCGAGGCCGAGGCCGGTCAGAGTGCTCTGCTCCACACCCCGTCAGGACTGCAGGCTCACAAGAGGGCGAGCGCAGCGGGGCGCCGCACAGCTGGTGGGAGGCTTTTTCTCTTTTGCAAGGACTGGTGTTCGTGTTGTACTGCTTGGTGTCTGCCAGGCTCATCTCCATGGGCTCCGGTTGGCACTTGGTTGAGATTTTAAGTTGTTAATTAAATTTATGATTCATTAGAGATTTGTTATCTTTTATACTCCTCTGAAATGCCTTCTCGTATATTTTAAATTACTATACTTTGTTAAACAATGGTAGTAATATGTTAAATTTCTAGGTACTTTATTAATATATTAGCGCTTTTATTTGGATGATTAGTATGCAGGTTTATTTAGATAAAGATGGAAAAACGTTAATCTGGCTTATTTATGTCCTTTTAAAGGTAGTTTATTATCTTTTTGGTTTTTTCCAATATTAGAGATTGAACTCAGGGTGTGTTATCACTGGGCTGTATCGACATCCCTTTAGAAATTTTTAATTTTTAGGCAATGTCTCACTAAGTTGCTCAAGATTCCTCTCTCTCTCTCTCTGTCTCTCTCTCTCCTACTCCCCCCCCTCCTCTCCCCTGTGGGGATAATTGCCTATAATGATTATAATGATACACTGTAGCATAACAAGAATTTGGAGGTACCAGAGATCAAACTTGGGACCTTCCACTTGCAAATCAGGCACAACAACTTTTAACTAAATCCCCAGCCCATTTTTATGATTGTTTAAACACCTGTATATAAAATTAAATCAATTTTCAAGTTAGTATGATTTTCTGAGTTATCAGGGATTAAGTAGTTTACCAGTGTAACTTCTACATGTAATGGTTTCCTTTTCTTTCCTTCTTTCTTTTTTTTTTTTTTTTTGTATCATGGATATAACTTACAACCTTGCATGTGCGAGACAGGTTTCAGAACCACTGACAAATGCCCAGCCCTCATTAAATGTTAATGAAGTTAACGTTCATATTTTCTTCCTGGATATTTTTTCTCATTTATAATTTGTATCACACTGGTGTAAATGAGATTTTAGAAATAGCTTACAGTGGATTTTTTCCTGATGAAATACAGTTAATGTGTAATATCTCACGTTTCTTAGACTGTTTGAAATGCAGAGGCGTTTTCTTTTCTTGTGGGTCTTTACTATATTCTGGTTCAGCTTTGCAAGGTCATTTCTATTCTACAGAATTCTTCATGGCCTTCCAAAATTATTACAGTTACTCAACAGCATTCCCCTTGGGAGAGACAGGCTCATGCGTTGGCTCTTCCCTTGCTTTGTCAGTTATGGCTCTCTGGAGAGTACCACAAATCTTCATGACGTCCCGGAGTGTTAACTTTAATGTTTGTATCTTTAATTTAGCTGAAAGATGTATAAAATCTCATATAGTTCAATTGCTCCCTCTTGGCCGGACATATAAAATTTGGATTAAAGCATGCAATTCCAATAAATATCAACCATAATTTATGCCCGGTAATTTATTTTTTAATCTGTATTTCCAGATCACACGGTGTAGAAGGACTACTGATTTTTCCTCCGTAGGGCCTGTGTCTCAGTCATACTTGGGCAAAGGCTGCTGTAATACCCACAGGTCCATGGATCACATGCTATTTGCAATTGCAGTTCTCTAGCCATTGAAATACCTTTATCAAGAAGCTCCTGCCCAGAGAAGGAGCAGGCAGGTGTTAAGAAGTGTGTGTCTGTCTCTACAGACACTATTTACTCAACTCTTTACGGTTCCTTATTTTTACTTTATTACTTCATAATTGGAAAGTGACATCATTGATCATGATCACCACGCGCAGAGAGGGAATTGACTGTGAAGATAAAATCATGCCCATCTTCGCGGAAAGCTCCCTTGTGGCAGCTGCCCAAGATACGGTTCAGTGTTGCTAATGACTCTGACATCCCAGAGAGGCTCCTCATCAAGGTGGATTAATACCCAACACCTCTATAAAGAGTCAGCCGCAATAGTCTGTACATTAAACAGAATTGTAAATCAAAAGGAGGGAACCTAGGGAAACCTATTTTAATGTTGAAATTTCTATAAAAATGCCATTATATGTCATATGTACTTGCAGAAAAGTGAGTGTTAAAAATCAAAGATACGTATACTTTTAAAAATAAATATTTTTTCTAAATATAGAAGAATAATGAATTTACTACAAATTCAAGGGTTAGTTTAATGGTGGTAAGGTACAATTGCATTTATATTCTACTATAACTTAAATATAGTTGAATTTAATATACTAAATTGCTCTGAAAACTTAACATTTATAATAAACTATTCATTAGACTTAACATTTTGTAATTTTAAAATATAACACATAACTTATTATTTTACTGTTATGTTCCTTAAATGTGCTACTGGTTTATTCATCCTATTAGCTAGCTGCTTTCATATTAACTATAAAATACATTTTAGTTCCATCAATCATAATTCATAAAATCATAGAATTGCATTTTGCTTATTTTCATATATCTTTTAGAAATTACCTAAAAAGTTTTTTGTGAGCTTATTTTAGCTCATAACAGATTTGACTATTGATTAATGAGAAATGTTCCTTTTTGTTTTAACAAAGAGAAAATGAAAAGTTCTTGAAGAAATTCTTATAGAAATTGAAGATTTTTCTCCTTGTCAGTAAAAATATATTTAAAACCATTTGGATGGTTAGGCTGATGAAATAATATTTCTCATTTGTGTAAAATAAATGTGGTCTTCACTCAGCTCTTTTGTATCAGCTCCCTAATACCTTAGGTGTCAGATATTTGAGGTGGATGTAATACTGACTTTAAGTACCAACAGTATTATAACAAATATATATGATTACAAGCCAGAAAGTAGCTGGAATGTACTTTTAAATCATAAGTTATAAATACTACTAGTATGACAATGTGAACTGAAGAAATACAGTACATTTGAAGTTTAAATTTGTGAGAAGTCATCAACCTTATATGGACAGGAATAGATTCTGTCTTGTTCTTTATTATGGACAAGGTAACAGCAAAGTACCTGATACAAGACAGCTACCATATATATATGTATGTATATACCTTAATTATTAATACCTGAATTGAGTTGAAATGTCATGACAGTAAAATATCTTATAATAAGATAGAACACTATAGTAATATTTTATTGTTTTTACAAATACAATATCAAAACATTTTTCTAGCTATGCAAGTAATTATTCAAGATAATAATTTTCTCCTAATAATAAGACTTATAATGGTGAATGAATGTTTGACACTCTCCATGTAGGAATTTATAGAATTTGCCTGACTGTATTTCATAGTTCTGTGAAATATCAAATGTCAGACATTTGATTTACCATTTTCTTCCACACTTTTATTTATCTCATCTTTTGTTTTTTTCCATTGCTCCATGCTCATAATTTCCAGCTTATTTCTTTTACTTTCACTTACTCCCTTATTAAATTTGACCCATGATTCAGTTTAGCTACCTGTGGTCAGTAATATCACTGTAATGTGAGTAGTGTGTGACATTCTATCACTGTAAGACATACCAGACTCAAACTCTTTATGGACCCCAGTGTTATATAAGATTTGCTTTGTATCTAATCACTCTAATGTCTTCAAACTTAGAAAATGATGCTTACTTCTCAAATATCCTCTATTTCTTACTTCACTTTTAACTTCTTGTATTTGCCAATGTCTTAGTTCTACTTTCATATTTATTGGAGCATTTCTTATATAATTTGTCAGATTTTTTAATGTGGATTTCTTTTTTCTGTCCATAGTTCCCACAGTAGCCAACTTTGGTACTGAATAGATTGATAGTCCTTTGGTATCTCTATATATTAATCTGCCTTTTTCTCCTTGTAGAGAATTTGATTGACTTAATCATCCAGTACTCACTAGAGACTTTTTATAGTAGAATTATTGTTTCACATTAGATTTTACTTGCTAGTAAAATTAAGCGTGGACCATAGAAAGAGCCAATGAGTTCCACCCCCACACATAGCATAGCTTTCCCCCTTTCCGCACTCCAGGCATGCATGCTGTCCGCCTTCCTCCCAGTGCCTCCTTGGCACTGTCCTCTCCCGGAGGACATCACTATTGTTATGTTTATTGGTGTGAGTGCTGAGGGCTTAATTGATGTAAAGGAAGTGCGTCTGCATAGAATAACACGGAACAATTTTACTGTGCTCACCCTTTGTGTTGTGTTGACCTCTGATTCCTACTTTTACTGTTTTGCCTTTTTCAAATAGTTTTCTATATCAGTTGGAAATTATAGTATGTGGCTTGTCCTAATTAGATCTTTTTCACTTAGTGAAATTTATTTATGTCTCTGCCTTGGCATTTTATAGTCCAATAGTTGTCTTCTTTTTATTAATGAGTAGTATTCAATTGTCTGGCTGTTGCTACATTTGATTTATTCATTCACCTGCTGCTGGATGTCTTGGCTCCTTCCGGCTTCCGGCAGTTATAGACATAGTGTCCGTGGTTCATGTGGACATGAGTAAGGAACACAGAGTGAGTGGCGGCTCCAGCAGTAGGTCCAAGCTGTCTGTCCAAGGGGCTCTATTATTTTTATTCTCCTTGGCAATGAATATGTTTTCGTATTTTTTTCACAGACATTTACTGCTGATTTTTTATTTTATGAAAAAAATAGGACAAAATGTTAATAATAAAAGAATAGCAATAGTTAATACAATGTGTATCACTGTCTTCAGAGTTGCTACTCAGAACACAAGACATCAACCCAAAAGATTCTTACAAAGAAGAAAAAGATATTGACTCATACTTTATCTTTGACAGAGATAAACTAGTGGTGTAAGTCGCATATATATTAAAATGCTTTTGAAACAATGGGATATGTAAATTGGAGAAGTATATTAACTTTGTGTTTCTTCCTATTTGTCTGCTATTTTATTCTTTATTTGTATTATATATATATATATATTTGTGTGTATTTCTTATATGAGGGAAATCACGTGTGTTGTGGCACAGCACTTGCCTAGCAAAAGTTTTTCTGAGTTGGATGACTAGTACCAAAAATAAAAAGAAGATAAATAAAATGTTAAGAGAAATTATCTAAAAATATTCATCACCTTTGGATGAAGCTGTATATTTATGAAAATGGTTTTATTTAACATTGATAAATATACTTTTAGTAATTGGGTGTGGTGGCTCACGCCTGTAATCCCAGAACTCGGAGGCAGAGGCAGGAGGACTGCTATAAATTCAAGGTTCGCCTGGACTATGTGTGGCTGGCCGTTTTCCTTCCTGGAGCCCTAACCATCCTCAGTAACTTTGAATATCTACAGTCCCTGCCTTCCGGCCCCTTGGACAGACTGGGTACTTGGCATAGTTCCGTACATTATTCTGGGGCTACCTTTTGCTGTTCCCCAGGTTGCAGGACCAGTGGTGACTGCTCGGGGTAATCCAGAATCACCCCCCACCCCAACTCAGCCAGCCACCAATCTTAATAGCACCATAGCATCCGTTTCCCTCCACATACAACGTGATATATTGAGGAGTTCAGCGGATGCTGCTGGGGGCCACTAAGGTTTGCGTGCAGGCTCTCCCCCAACGTGGGAGGAAAGGAGAAAAGGTTTATTCAAAGCCAGCTCCAGACAAGGCAGGGGCTGGGGGTCAGATCTGTCTGGCGTGGTTGTGCGGAGGCTTTCATTGTCAGGGGGAGAAAAGCGACATACACAAGGACAGTGGACAGGAGCTTTCCGAGCCGGTTCCTTCCTTGATCGTGCTCAGCTCTCCTCTGCTTTGTGGAGAGTAAACTGTGCTGGGAGCCCCTGGCCAGTGAGCGCACGTTCCCCTCCAACCCGGGAGGCAGTTTGCGTGGAGGCGCTGGTGTCACTGTCACTTCATCCGCGCTTAGAAGAGGAGAGCTGGTGACGTACTTTTCAGAGTAGGAAAGATGGAGTGGCCGTTTATCTCTAAAGGAAAAAAAAAAATCCCTAACTTTACAGATCCATTTATTACAGAAGGACACAGGCATATTCGCGGACCACTGCACATAGGTATCTAGGAAGACCTGGATGTAAGCTATTGGGTGGAGCTGTAATCATTTCGTGGAGAGGAGACTCATTAAGTAATGAGTAACTACATGTATTATTTCAGCTTCCACAGATTATTCCATGCAAAAGAAACCTGGAGGAAAGCTAGCCAGGTATTCTATTCTAGCTTTAAAGACATTACATCTAACTTAAAACATGCATGCTAGTGATATGGCAATGTAGGAGATAATTTTCTCTATATTATTTACTTATGAAGATTTTATGTCTTTTCTACTTAATAGAAAGCTATTTCACTCACTTTTTAAATTTGCAAAATGAACAAAAATACTGTCACTTGATGTGATTGGTATTTCTGAAGTATAGAACTAAAGAAAAAGTTGGTAGTGCTTGTTTTCAAAATTAAGCCATGTAGAAGATTATGCTTCTTGTAGATGTTTTTATGTTGCCTTGCCTGAGCTCTGGTGCTCTGCTATGGTAACAGTGTGTCTACTGGGTGCTAGCTGAGTCAGAGGGAAGCTTTGGAAGGTGCTCTGCATTCCCCAAAACTTGCACCCCATTTTTGACGAGCTTCTGTCACACAAGAGAATCACATCAGGGTTAGCTATGGGGTATCTTAGTGCGCTTTTCTAACTAGATAGCTGTGGAGGGTTGACTCTGGCCTCTGTGAACCCTTCATGAGCCTCACGTTCCAATGCTTCATGTCCTTCTGACGGAAGGCTGTGGGATTTAAAGAAGAAATCGTCTTTAGTTGAAGCTGGTCACTCTAAAAGGAGGATACTGAAGAAGTGGCTGAGCAGTAAAGAGAGATTTGGGAGAGAGAAGTTGCTACATTATGAGCAGTAGAAACAGTGTGGTCCTTTCCTAAATTTGGTTTAAAGACTTTGAAGGGAGGTTGGCCATCCCTTAATCGATTCCGATTGGTTCCTGGACTAAATATCCTACCTGTGGCTGTGCGGGCCTTGGTCCTGGGTTAGGACTCCTAGGGGCTTTCCATTCCTCTATGAAACCTAAGGTAATGCGGTGCCCTGCTGGGAGACCTCGTGCCAGGGAAAGCAGAAGAGCTTGTCTGAGTCTTTGAGAGCCGACTGAGCGTTTGTTCCCCCAGATTAAAGTGCAACCTTTACACTTTCAATGAACTGATAAAGGGGCCTCGCTGTGTCCCTATAACGTGGAGACCATGGATGGTAAAAGCTTGAGGAGCTTCCAAAGTCTCTATGTTATTTGAAGGTTTTCAGGAGGAGAAAAGAAGCCATCAGTTTAATAGTCCCTTTCTCTAGCCTTTGGATTATCTTAGAGAAGCTAGGACCAAGGTATTTTACAGGTGGCTGTCGAGTTGAGCCTTAGATCAAGAATATCGAGTCTTCTCTCAGCTGAAGTGTTTAATGGTATTTGAATAATACCCTGGCCTAGAGTTCTCAGGGGGACACATAAGAGGACCATATCCACATCGATGTTTTGTCGGACTCTAGACTGGGGGCAAATGAGACAACTGTTGGGAGAGGATTTGTCCACATAAATGAGGCCTGTTTCTAAACTACAGGAGCAGTGTAATCTTCCTCGACTGGGTCGCTTCATCAGAGGCCTTTTCACATGCCAAAGCAAGTTGTGTTCTGTGTAGAGAGGATATACCAAAGATACATTGTGGTAGTGCACACCTGTAACTCCAGCACTCGGGAAGGAAAAGCAGAACTGCAGTCAGTTTGAGGCCAGCCTGAGCTACATAGTGAGTTCAAGACCATCCTGAACTACAAAGCAAGACTGTTTCAAAAACAAAACCAAAAGAAATAAAAAATGCATCTTTCAAATCTAGTAGTGTAAGCCTTCCTGGTGCCCAGGAACCTGGCATGAAAGCTGTGTGGCACCACAGAGTATGCAGTGCCCACTGATACATTTACTTGCCAAGGGTTTAGACCAGTTTCCATTGTCCAGTGGGTTCTTGGGCACCGCAGAAGGAGAGCCGCAAGTGGCTGTTAGCAGGTGTGAGGAGGTCTCTGGCCTCTGTTGTTGATTACAGACAGCAACCCCTGTATTAGCCTTAGAATTGCAGATATTGCTTTGGTGAGGGAAGGGGGCAGGGCCCTTTACATGCATAAATACAGGCCTTTGGCTCTGATCTGTTTTCTTCTTCCTTGGGCAGCCCAGGATTAACCTCTGTGTCTCCTAGAGGAAGCACATGCTGACCTTGCTGCAGAAAAATAATAATGTTTAGGAAAGATAGGTGAGGGGACTGGGGATTTGTGGTGTAATTAAAGTCACAAGAGAAAAGAAAGTCATTCCAGCTGCAGCTGAGTGACTGAAAGACACCTGACTCCAGGCTTCCCCGTCATACCTCTGCACGCGAATGGACCCAGGAGTCGGGAGCGCGGAGCAGGAAGCAGGACTCCCTGTCCAGAGGACGTTTATGCACCTACAGTTTCCCTGGATTCTGGGTTGACTGGTTTATAGCCTGGACAGGTGCCTGGGACCAGCAGAAGGGTGGCATGTGATCCTGGAGACTTCAATCTGGGGTTCTCATGGCCCCCATTGCAGACAGTGGGGCTGCATGGCTCCAGGCCCGGCCACAGACCACACAGAAACATGCTGGCTGGCTTCCTGCAGCCATAGCAAGTGGGTGAGCTGCCTTCAGAGCCTGGTAACTCAGTCACATCCCCAGAAGGTAACCATAGTCCAGCTGCCTGACACCGGCCCTGTTTCTCCCTTTCCTTTGAGTCCTCCCTGTCTCGGATATAAAAGACCTCAGTGGCTATCTTGACAAAGTTGTCTGAAAAGCTGTCAAGACTTAATGCCTTCTTTTGTAATTTTCTTATGTCCAGGGCAGGTGGAGTTAGGAATTTATCCTTGAGGATCACCTGTCTTTCCGTGGGGTCAGACGACAGAAGGTTATGTCTACTTCAGGCTTCCTGGAGTCTTGCTAAAAGGCTGAGGGGCTCTTTTTGCTGCCCTGATGAACAGGTGATAGTGTGAGATGTCGCAGGGTTCAGACCGAACTTGCCTGTGGGCCCGGCCACTGCACCCTCACCTGGGTGCCAGCTGGCGCCCTCCCTGGGCTCTCCTCTTCCTGTGGGGTGGCATTCTAGGCCTGGTCTTAAATTTTCAGGCCTTCAGAACGAGTCACATGTACTTCATGTCCAGAGACCCCTGCCACCTTCAAGGACACTTGGTTTTCACCAGGGCATCCAGTCTGATTTTTAAAAAGCGTGGTATCTTGCTAAGCTAGAGGAAAAGGCTGAGCTCAGTCTTTAAGTGTCCCCTTGTACTTATCAGGATCATTTGAAAACTTTTCCTAAACCGGATTTGATCTGTCTTAGGTCTGCAATGCTGCGTCCCCAACCTCAGGCTCCTGAACAGGTTCTAGCTGCCCTTAGGAGAGTTAGTGGGGCACTGCGGCAGCTCAGTGATACACTGCCTCTCAATAGTAAGTAAATGAGGGCTGTGCTATGGTGCAAAGGTCTGTGCTCAACTTCATGAAAATGTAGTATGTAATAAAATATTAAGCATCTGATAGTTTACTGGCCTCTGGAAAGAAAGTAACAGACAAGTCTTTTTCTAAAATTCTAAAAGTTAAGTATTGAACAATGGTGTTACAGTGACACATTTTCTAACTCTTGGCTTTCTAATGTCTTGGCTTTTGGTACAGTTTGACAAGTAAAGACTAGAGACAGGAGTCAAAGGCAATTTCAGGAAAAATGACTAACGCTCTACACAGATCTGTGAACTGAATTATTGCTCTTCTCATTATTCTTTTTCTCAGTGTAGCACAAAATGTTTAGTTAATAGTAAGAGAAAAGAAAAAGGTCATATCTTAGCATTTACCAAAACGAATTGTTTTATATTGTAAAATAATCAGATTTGCTTTGCTTTTCTTCACTTTGATTTTCTGCTTCTTGATATTCAGGGACATGAGTTATACTACTCTTAAAAATATTTAAGTATAAAAGCACACATGCATATCATTCTACCTGAGAAAACTATGATTTCAGCTACATAGTGAATAGATGCTGACGCTGAAGTATCACAAACCAGTTCCAGCTTCTCCAGGGCACCTCAGGACAGTCACTTAATTTTCTTATTCTTTAACTTCTTGGTAGGACCAGAAGTTCTGCCCACCAGAGAGGATTTCTCTGTCTGACTGAGGGTCCTGGGCATGACACTTGCCTGACCAACTGCAGCTGCACAGTCTCCTCCTAATGCAAAGCTGAGGGCACAATGAAAATTCTGTTTTAGCAAAATTAAGGAGTCAGACTGGTTTTCTCTGGCCTCATCACTTTCCTACACTAACGGTTTTCTCAGGCAGAATATTCTAAAGGGCTCAGACCTCATCTCGTTGGGAGCTGTCCTCGGGTCAAGGCTTAAGAAGGATGTGTCTTCAGAATGTGAGGGTTTGGACACCCCAGTCCTGCTGCATTGCTTGTCCTGCACAGAACTACTCAGGGAACACTATGTGTCTTTGCTTACTTTGTAGGTTACACTCTGAAATGGCCCAGAACAGCCAGTACCTTGTGTTATTCTGTGTAACATCATTGGGCCTTTGCCAGTGAAAACAGTCAACTTCATTTAAAAATGCATTTGTTTTAGGAAGAAGAAATAAGATTTAAAATAGATGTCTTAAGAATCCTTAGAAGAAGTGAGTTCTTTTTAACTCTGTTTTTTGTTTTCAGAGATTTAATTGGAAAGACCTTTTCACTGGTACTTCTTCATGGAAGATAGTTCTTACATGTTTTAAGTTATTTTCTCGACTGCAAAATTCAGCTTTGAATCTTATGCAGTAGACTGAATAATATTTACAATCTGGAAACTTTAATTCAAATAGCAATAAAGTATGAAACAAAAATGGATTAATAAATATGCAGAAGGGTAAGAAATATATAATACTAAACTGCAGACTTGTAGAATTTCCAAATTATCCTCCTAATGATTAGACTGTATTGTTTCAGCATGCTCTTCAATCAGAGTGGCAAAAGAAAATTGTTTAAGCATAGATTAATGATAAATCATTATGAAAGGAAAAAGGACCTTTATTACAATGAGTCAACAGTTCAGTTTTTGGGGGAACATTTGAGAGGAAAATGCAATGATGAAATGTTTCATTGTGGGGCAAGAAGAAAAGACTAAATTAAAGTTTGATTAGATTCCACTTAATGCAAGTTTAAACATGATTAAAAAAGAAAACAACATGTACAGATGTCTCTTTGTGGATATTTGTGTGAAATACATATGTTGCATCATTTTAATTTATTAGTTGGTTAGCTTCTGAAGAATCATCAGGAATTATTTTGGGGAAAATCATTTTAGTGGAAATAATTTAGCTTGAGAAAACCCATTACATTTGCCTCCCACTCTTTGCCTCTGATCGAACTATTACTTCTTTTTGGAGCAAAGCACTTTGAATCTCTTTTTACTTGTAATTAGAGTGGGGTTTAGGGAAGCTACAGGCAGTGTTGCTCGGCTTAGGTCTCTGCTGTTTTGAACTCTGGAACTGAGCATTACTTTCGCCTGTTGGCCCTGCATGGCAAGTCAGACAGGTCAGGCAGACCATAGGACACTCACATAGGAACCGGTTGGTACCTTCAGAGTGAACTCACTGTAGCTGAAGTCAGGGTCAGGCTCAGGGTTGCAGAATGTCAGTATTTACATAGAACATCATGATTCTTTGCAAAATTTTGATGAGAATGACAGTTATACTCCATGTGCTGTGGTTCAGTGTACTTTGATGGCACCTAGACAGATAAATTATTACGGGACGGAAGGTTGATCAATTTTGGAAGCTGAATAAATCTCTCTCTCTTTCATTACACGAGAATCAGCAGAATTTTCTTAGAAAAGTGGAGGAAACATTTGCTGAATCTGAGATTGTATTTTAGTTGGTTGTACAAGAATTAGAGGAATGTGAGTCACATGAGAAGAGTGTTACATAAATTAGCAGGAAGTTCTTAATAAATGAATGAACACACTTTATAAACCCTTCACTACTAAATACATTTTAAAGTAAATTATTGATCACCTGATTGACACCAATGCACAGATATTCTTTCATGCACTCCTAGCATATGTATAAAGTCAATTCACCCTTTGACAAGATTTTTCCTATTCTGTTCTCTTAGCCATGGAGCACTCAAATTGATGATAGTCTGTACATATTACGAATATTTAAAGTTCTTTTCTGGAATATTTGAAGTTCTTTCAGGTATTATTGTTTTGATCACGATATTCACATTTTAGGACATCAAGAGTGATATAGAAACTTCGTGATATTACATGGTTAGTTCTGTATAAAAAAAGACATAATTTTGTGTGGACTGATAAAAACAAATGTAATCATACTCCCTTTAAAACTTGGTGAATTGGGCCGGGTATTTAGCACAGTGGTTCCGGCGCCTGTCTTGCAAGTGCAAGAGCCTGGATTGGATCCCCGGTAACCACATATGATCCTGGGCGTGGAGACTCACCCCCGCAGCAATCGGTACCACATACCACAGTGCTGGGCGTGGTGGCTCACGCCTGTAATCCCAGCACTTGGCAGGCAGAGGCAGGAGGATTGCTGTGATATGAGTTTGAGGCTGAGCTGAGGGCCAGTCTGAACTACAAAGTGAGACCCTGTCTGAAAAACACAAAAAAACAAAAAACTTGGTGAGTTACGTAGACTGATATGCTTGTCAGCAAACTTCTTAATATTAATAGTGTTGTTCAGTTCCTATGATGTAACTCCTTCCATACATTCATTTTATTTTTATCTGTGTTTAATTTATTTTTCATGAAGGTGAATAATTCTGATTTTCCTGGTTGAACTCATATTAACCCTGTCTATTTCACCTCTTTCTATTTCATAATGTTTTATTAATCATATTACATTCATTCACATTTTAAAATTTGTGTAGATGTTATTTAAAATAATATATACTTTTGTCAGTATGTACATTCTCAAAATATTTTTTATAAATTATGAAAAAGAAAATATACTTTCTTTCAATTGTGATAAAATGTTATTCTATATTTTAGTAATGACTGAATATTCCCAGAGAAATATTTCACATATTGATTTCCACCCAAGCCTGTCTTTCTCTTAAAGGTTGCACATTTCAAATGAGAGTACCTTTTCATGTGGTCTTCTGTCATGTTTGTTTTTATTTTTAGCTAAATAGAAGAGGTTAAAAACCAACTGAACATTAAATATTCAAGGAAAAACTCAGGTTTCCTTTTTCAAATAGCAAAACAGAACATTACAAATGTTAAGTAAAATATTTAAAGATAAAATGTAATTAGTTTTGTCTTAGGAATATGCAGCAATAACTTTTAACTGGATCATATTATATCTGGAGCATATTAGTAAAGTAATGCATACAATTTAATAGACAGAAATTATAATTATGCAAATTAAGTCGGATGTCATCAGCGTGCATAGTGTTCTACAGTGGCGGAGAGTCCTCACCCTGAGTCCTTTGGCTGAAATGGCTCGCACTCTGTGTGATTACCGAAGGTTATACAGCATTTATCTCAACATCTGGTGACTACATAGCCTCTGAGATAAACTGATGAGAGCTCTTACATCTGGCTCTCGGGTCAGAGAAAGATAAAGTCAGAGGTTCAGAGCATGGAGATTTCATACAACTTTTCCAGCTTGAAGAAGAGGGTCCACATGGCAAAACATGAGCGCCTCTTGTAGTTTCTTCTCAGCCACAAGTAAGTGCTCAGTTATTTCATCCTGATGGAACATAATTCTGCCAGCTGTGGAATCGGCATGAGAGTGTTTTGCTGTTGTTTGTTTGTTTTTTACCCAGAAACTCTAGAAGAGAACCGACGTCGGATGACACTGCTTTGGTTTAGGGTGTGTGATCAGTTTGGATAGGGAGCTCAGTCTCCAGGAGATAGAATTCTGACTACAGAGCTGTTATCTGCAACCTAAGTTCTGTTTAAAGGCCTGTTTTGGTACCTTGTTTTACAAGGATAGCAGGCTAGTATGACAGTACTGAATTTATCCAAGGATAAATATAGTGTAAAATTGGATTATATATTAATATGAAAACCAAGTGTGATGGGATTCAATGGAATTATACACCAAATAATATATGAAACTACCAAGTATATGTTAAACTGTATTTTAGGTTGATTTTTATATGTACTCTAAAACAGATTATAAACTGATCTTCAAATTAAAACACAATCCTCTGCATACAGTACAATATTCAATGATTCATTCAACAGTATAATGAAATCTTGGTTGAACTGATTTTTTAAAAATGCACAACCACAAATAAAATAACAAGAAAGGCTTTTAAAATATGTGTTAATTATGTACATGGAATCAAATGTTTAGCAATTTTTAAAATGCTTTCTTATCCTTGCATATTAAAGAGCAACATTTAATGACTCTGGAACTTGAATTTTAAACATATGCCATTTTTTAAAATCTCTATTACTATGCTGGGTCACTTTAACTTAATGCCAAATAATAAAACATGAATTTCAAAAATAGACAATAAAGTAAGAGCACTTTTGACTATAATATCAAACTAAAGATTTATCAGCCTTGATATTACTATACATATGCCAATAGCATATTCACATCAAAGTCTGATTAATGATGTT
This sequence comes from Petromus typicus, assembly GCA_004026965.1. NCBI lineage: Eukaryota > Metazoa > Chordata > Mammalia > Rodentia > Petromuridae > Petromus > Petromus typicus. The sequence goes on along the minus strand of PVIR01012896.1, from coordinate 7,822 downwards.
AGTGATAAAAATAACTATAGTATATTTACAGTCTATTATTGCAGATACTGCAATAATACATCATCTGATTTATATTGTAATAACATCATGAGATTTTGCTTGAGATAACCTAATTTACAAATGAGAAATTAGGGGAATTAATTAAGAGTGACATTCATTTTAATTTCTCACATGCACCAGAAACAATCCTTTGAGGGGATGGGATTTGTAGAGTAAGTTCGAACACAGTCTGTTCCACTTTGCTGAGGTATGATGCTCAGTAACTTGGAAATATGACCCTCATAAATATAAAATGAACTAAGGTAGTGATTTTTTTAAAAAACTCAGTTAATGGGAAAATCAGAAGATCCTGAAACTGGTTCAGAAGGTTAAAGTACAGAACTGCGGCACTTTAAAACTAATGTCAGAGGCACAGAATGGCTGAGTATCCTAAAGCCCTGTGAGAAGCGGCCCTGTGCTTATTCACTCTGTCAGGGAGGATGGTAACACTTCTTTAGCAAGTCATTTTCACTGTGCTCAGACAAGAATCATTGGAATTTCTTTCAGTTTTCCACAAGGTCAGGTCAGGAATTTTTTTACCTGTAAGTTTCATGACCCTACTAGCAAGGCTCTAACCGGCAGGAAGCAGCCTCCCACAGGTGTCCCTTCTGCAGCCCTGGAACCTATGTGCATGTTACAGTACCCAGGTGAGGGGTTTGCAGATGTGATTAAACCCAAGTGCTTCACAGAGGGAGATTATCCCAGGTGCCCTGGGTTGGGTGAGGGAAACCTCAAGGATTTGGAAACAGGAATGAAGAGCAGAGAAAGCTGTTGTTTTCCTTTGCTTTATTTCTAGCACTGTGGATTGAAATCCGGGCCGCTTCACCATCGAGCTCAATCCCAGCCTTTTCTGTGTTTTGTCTGAGACAGGTCCTTGCTCAGTTGCTCATGCTGGAAACTTACCTGTCACCCTGCTGTGATGTTTCATTGCTGTCCATCTCTTACACACATCACCATTCCTTGTCTGGATGCTAATGATTAATCGCCCTAAAGGAGATGTAAGCGAATGTATGGCAAATACTTAATTTTTTCAAAATTTACTTTAGTTAGAGACACAGTGCTACTCCACAGAGTCACATTGCATTTAAGTCCTCTCAGAAAACCCCCTCTCACTTCACACACACTCGTCCCATTTCTGCTGTCGCTTCCTGATGCCGCACTGGGTAGCGCCTGTGTGTGAGGATCTTACAAGCTGTGATCACGGATATGGAGACTGCTGCCACCCAACACCGTCCATGGCTGGGTGGGCTTCTGAGAACATTGTGCTGTGTTCTCACACATGATTCAGACTGTGGTGCTGTGCGACTGTGACTGTCCCCACAGGGAGAAGGACCCGGAGGGGCCAGGCAGGCCTGACGGCCCGTATGCCGATGCTCACAGAGAGCCTCGCAGCCTGCTGCGCAGAGTGTCAGGAACGTGGGCTGGGTCTGTCCAAAAAACATAGGGATGAATGTCAGTCTGTTTTAACAGTCAAAGTTTTAAAAGTTCAGTGCTTATCCTTGGATCTCACCTCATGCCTTGTCTTATACATTTCCTATAGATTTTTAAAAATCTTTTTGCTTTTAATAATTTATTACAGCAGATCAGGAAAATGTAAAGCTTACAGACAGTAACATAGCTTTTTGTATCCTTTGAAGTTCCTAGCGTATTTCTGTCTGCATAGTGAGAGAAGCACTAAAATCATGAATTTTGAAACTGAGAGGATTTGAAATGAAATTCCAGTTGTATATGATCCTTAGGTGTTCTCAACAAAATCTTCATCTCCTTAATCTCCTTGGTGCACTTTTCAAAATCTTCCTGTTAAGGTTAGAAATAGTCTCTGAAAATTAAGCAAGCAGTCTTCCTACCTCTGCCTCTTGAGTGTTGGAATTACAGGTGTGAGCCACCGTGCCAGTACTGCTAGTAGATCTGAGTCATCATCCCCAGCTTTGTTGTATGTGGGTAACGGGGACTGACTTGGGCCCTTGAGCTTGCAAGACAGGCACTGGAACCATGAGAATACTTTTTAATGCTTTCAAAAAGTTGCTATTCCAAAAAAACCTTACTCTGTTTTTTTTTTTTTATACATCTGATCACAATAAAAATAAATAGACTAAATCATTTAGTCATTTCAATTTAACTTAAAAATTGAAGTAGAAACATTAAAAAAGAACCAGAAAATTTGGATAGTAGTACCGTCATTCAAGTAGAGGCTGTTGGAGATTTATAAAAATCACTAGTTCTTTTATATTTTATAGTTATTATGTTTTCCTCTTGAGTGTTATGTTACTAATACCTTCCTTGATTCCTAGTGGTTTCGATTTTGTAGTTCTAAAGCAACCCAGGGTATCTTAATATCTTGCATGTTACACATTGGTCATATTATTTTGTATTTGGCTTTTCAAAATGACAGGAGTAAAAGTTCCATGATTGAAGAAATCCTATCTACTTTGTATATTAATATATCCAAATCTAGTTCAGGATGTAAGATCTTGTTAAATCTTGTCAAATATATGAATGTAGATATATGTTCTATTTAAATGCATCTAGTGTACTTATGTAGTGGCAGTGCTACTATAGAGAATGAGAAATCTTTACAATACACATTTAAAGTAATTTTAGTGCTTACCCTGTGGGTATATACCTTTTTTAATTGATAAGGTAAACTCACCAAGGTTCCTTTTCCACTGTTTATTCCAAGATAAAAAATTCAAACAAACTTAAGAATAAAGGTGTTTGCTTGACTCTTATAGCCAACAAGTATATGATATGCCTCCCTCCGAGTGGTGTCTTGCCTTCTCTGAGAGCCTCTGTCCTCTTGGAACAATGGCTTTTGTTAGGTCCAAACTGTCTTGAGAGTTATTATCAAATGAGAAAGTCGACCCTCTTCTCCATGGTACAACAGTAAGTATAGAGGAAAGATTGGACCAGCTATGTTTGATTCTATTTCCAGTCTTTTAGTAGTGGTCCCATGAAGATATGGACAGTGCAAAGTTGTTCGATCCTGAACTCTTTCTACCATCATAATAGACAGTTTTCAGAACTTAATGGACCGGGGAAGTGGTTACTTTATAAGAGGGACGTGAAGGGCAGGTAAAAGCAGTTCCCTCCCCATTGTTTCTTGTCAGTTTGACTTTTACGCAGTGAACACAATGGCGCTGCCCTGAGCTTTTTATCTACTTGGAAACAGTATATGAGGTTTTCATAGAGCTCAAAATTTTGAAATTTTTACTTGAGAAAACAGACTAAAAGAAATGAAACCAGGAATCAAAATCTAAAGAAAATCTGGAAACGTTTTCACATTGTTTTTTTATGTTCTGTTCTTTGTAATCTTGAATTATGGAAATAAAAATTCTAACAGATAATCTGGTGTTTCATTACAAGTAGAAAGAAGCATCCACAACATAATAAACTGAGCTGAAATAATGGTACTTACTAAGCACATGGGGCCAAGGTTGAAATAGATTACACAAATGACTTTGGCAGAGTGAGAGGTAGGCAGGACATAACCACGCAGTGAAAGCAGATCTGTTATTAGGGTCTGTGAAAGCAAGAGAAACTCTTTAATAATATAAATCCAGTGTTACTAACAATGCATTGATGTTGACTTGCCTATTAAATAGTCCTTATGTTTTCATATCATCATCTTTTTCTATACCACAAATGGCGTGTTCAAGTAGCAAGATTTCATCATAATTTTACCTATGAAGGAATATTTTGAGTTATTATCAAATAATTTATCGGGCCGGGAAGTTAGCTCAGTGGTTCCGGCGCCTGTCTTGCAAGCGCAAGGGCCTGGGTTCGATTCCCCGGTAACCACATACCATACTGGGCGTGGAGACTCACGCCCAGCAGCAACCAGTACCACATACCACAGTGCCAAGCGTGGTGGCTCACGCCTGTAATCCCAGCACTCGGGAGGCAGAGGCAGGAGGATTGCTGTGATGTGAGTTTGAGGCTGAGCTCAGGGCCAGCCTGAACCACAAAGCGAAACCCTGTCTCAAAAAACCTAAAAAAAAAAAAAATTAATTAAAAAAAATAATAATAATTTATCACACAGCATGTATTAAACAGCTATAATGCTAGTTGGTTGTTTTAAAGTGCCAAACAACTAGGGTGCTATCACTCTTTTGATTATTCCATTTTAATTTGATAGAAATAATATATTTCATGGTGAAAGTGCAGAGGAATATCTGGTCTGGTCACATTTTTCAGTTGTTAGGCAAAATTGGATTGGAAACTAATTTTTAAAGGAAGGCAAAAAAAAAAAATTGTTGCCTCCAAGTACTCATCTGAACACCTGCGATTTTTATATTGTAGACACTGAAAGAAACATGTAGTGCTTTAAAGTTATGATAGGTGCTTTATTTATATGTGATCTCTAACGGTTGAAAGCAGTGTGCTGAAATTCCCTTCTATCATTGTGCTCCTATCATCTCCTAACCTGATGTCCTTTAATATTTCTTTTGTGTATGTAGGCACTCCCACTTTGGGTATATACTACTCATGATTGCTTTACCTTTTTGATACATTGATACCATGAACACTTAATAAAGACCTTACTTGCCTCTTGTGACTTTTTTTCATGAAATTTACTTATTATGATAAAATGCAAATTATTTTTAATTTGAAATGTGGTTATATATCATTTTTCCTATTATAAGTTGAGAATGTAATAATTAAAAATAATTCCAAAATATATCAAACGTATCCAACTTACTAACCATCACAGCCTAGCAGCACAGTGCATTGTGGAGTTTCCACATAGCTCACTCCAACCTGTGGCTCATTACTGCTGTTCAATACTATAAGACCATTTTGTACTGTACTATTCACTTTGAAAAACATCAGTGTACAAATATTTCTTTCTCAGCACTTTGAAATTAAAAAATCAGAATTTGAAATATTGCAGATTGTTAACCAACCGTATATACTCCTATTGTGTTTTGTTCATTATTTGCTTTGGATATATAATTCTAAATATTGCTTTGCATTCAGTTTGTGAGCATCCTTAAGGCCAAACTGGGCCTCATGTAGGCAGCGTGTTTGAGCCTGCCGGGATCTTTCTCCCGTTTACCCCTTTGGTCTATTTAGCATTTTGATGGGAGAGTTCCACTTTTATTCAAGATTATTTTTCATGCACGCTAAGGTGTTCTTCAGTGTGGTGGTACCATTGTACATTCCCACCTGGAGCATATGAAGTTTCCTTCTGAGCAGTTGGTAGAGACTTTAATGTTAGCTTTTCTCATCCAAATATAGTAATATTTTTATTATTTAAATTTGTCTGCCCCTACTGCTCAACATCCTTTTTTAAACTTATGTGACCTGTGTTGTCTTTGATAAACTATTTAACACTTTAGAATAAATTTTCAAAAAATTTTGTTATGATAAGATTTCTGTATTTTTTTGTTTGTTTGTTTGTTTTTTTTTCTTTTTGTTGTTGTTGTTGTTTTATGTGCCATTTAGCAGATATGTGCTTTTGGAAGATTATCTTCCAGGTCATGACATTTATTTTGATAATATCTAATTAATCTATAGTTATCTATTGAAAACCATCATAAAATAATTGTAGTTATGTTTTTGGTAAAATCTTTCTGATATTTGTTAATCTGTTTATGACCTTTATTTTCAACTGCATTAGTTTGTTCGTTAATATCACAATATCACGATTAATAATAAATTTCCCATAAAGGAACACTAATCTTCAGATTTGTACTTCTTTTGCAGTCATTTTGACTATTTAATTTTCTATGAATTACTTTTAAAACGTAGAGTGATTTCGGTACCCTCCACTATAAATTCTGCTTTGATCTAATTTGAGATTCTGTTGTAAGTGATCTTATTTAAAGGTTTATTTTGGTTGTGAGTATGTAGAATACAGGTCATTATTTATAATAATTTTAAATTTTCTAACAAAAGTATATCATCTCCAAGTACAGTTTTACCTTTTCCTTTATAAACTAGAGCAATTTTATGCTTGCCTTATTGCATAGGATAGCCTGTTTCTGCAGTGTCAAACAGCAGGACAAGAGCAGGCATCTTTGGTTTCTTTAGGAAACTTTAGGATAAATCATTGAGTCCTTCACCAGTTATGTAGTTTTACATGTGTATTTTTCATAGAGAACCTTCATTAGGTTATAAAGTCTCTTTCTGTTTCATACTAATGAATTTATTTTTTAAACCCAGGTTTGATACCAGGTTTGGTCCTTGCTTTTTATTTCCCTCGTTGCCATAGATTTTAGTGCTCTAAATTTCTCCCTGTGTTTTGACGTTTTCAAACATCCAAAAAAATTTATGTGCTGTTTTGTATTTTATTTCAATTTAAAGTGTGTTATAATTTTCTTGTTATATTCCTAATTGAGCCTTGTTTATCTTAAATTACCTTCTTTTCTAAAATTTGGTGATTTTCTGACTATTATCAATATTTATTTTAATTATATTTTGTCAAAAACTTTTTTTATGTGACTCAATTTGAATCAGGAATGGCTCACTGGAGGGACACATTTAATATCATATCGGCGATGTGTAAAAAACACATATGTAAAGGATTTAGTGAGCAGCTTACAGTGGCCAGCCATGGAATGAGGGGGGAAAGGATACAAAATGGATGCCTGTGCACTAGAGTCTAATCATCCAGTCTAAGGGTAAAGCCTGCGGCCTAGCTCAGAGTCTGTTGCAACTTTACATCAGACAGCTAAATGGTCTGTACTGGAAGGCTAACCAGTACATCAGAAATCCAAAGAAATTGAATAAGAACATTGGAAGGCAATGACAAAGGTCAGAACTCCTCTGAAAAAGCAAAAGGGGAAGCTTCCTCTTTTTTCCAGGGCGGGGCTTCACAAGAAGCCTGCTGATTGGTGACAACCACATTCAGAGTGAGCCTTCACTTCTCAGTTGGAGGGTTACATATTCTTTAGAAAATTGAAGATTTTCTTTGTACGATTGGATGACTTGTCTGTAAGTTTCAAGTGGGTGTTTCCCCAGTCTTCTACATTCGTTTGATTTGTGTGCTTATTCTGTTGATAGTGAGAAGATATTACTGAATGCTTGGAGTAGGCTAATACATCTTCATTCTTTTGGTTTTTGTTTTATGTATTTTGCAGTTATTTTAATAGGTGAAAAGACAGGATTTTTCTATCCTCTAGGAATTATGACCCTTTATCAGTAAGAAATAACTTACTGAAATAATATGCTTGATACTTCTTGAAATCTATTCTGATTATTTTTAATATTTCATTTTAATTAGAATTAACATCTTATGTATTCCTTCACCATTCCATTTTTGTTGTAAGACTGTTGGAAGTTTGTTACTTATGGGCACTATCTAGTCAGATCTTACTGTTTTGCTAATTCCCAATCTTTGACTTTCTTGTGGGCTCATTTAGCAACCAGACTTCCATCTGAATGCATTGTTCTTATCCTGTTTAATGCATGTAATATGTTTCATTTTATAGCCAAATATCTGAATATGTTCTAAGCAGTAAATAATGGCTACACTGCACCATATTTTCAGTAATGTAGACTGCATGGTCATAAGAAGTCCTAGTGGGGGCCGGGGAGTTAGCTCAGTGGTTCCGGCGCCTGTCTCGCAAGCGCAAGGACCCAGGTTCGATTCCCCGGTAACCACATAACAATACTGGGTGTGGAGACCCACACCCAGCAGCAACCAGTACCACATACCACAGTGCCGGGCGTGGTGGCTCACGCCTGTAATCCCAGCACTCGGGAGGCAGAGGCAGGAGGACTGCTGTGATGTGAGTTTGAGGCTGAGCTCAGGGCCAGCCTGAACCACAAAGCGAGACCC
>PVIR01012895.1:0-43532 GCA_004026965.1 Petromus typicus | reverse complement strand
GATGAAGAAACATAGCAGGGGTAGCCTCTCTGACACATGTGTGCATGAGAAGGCCCTGCAGGGATGTGCAGGAGAATGCCAGATCGAAGGGCACTGGATAGACCGAAACGGGGTTGACAATGCTACTTCACTCTAGTGATTTCCAGTCATCATTGTCACCCCTAAGTAGGCAGGTGAGACTTCTTGTGGCTGGAGCTCTCATAGACGCTTCCTCAAAGTGTGTCTTCTGCATCCTTCCTAACCATGAATGAGTCAACTCTAGTGTGGAGTCCCCACACTACTCCTGCCTTTGTCCCCATACCTTATCAGGGAGTGCAAGATGTGGAGTCACAGACCCTGGGGTAGTCCAGGAGAGGGACCCCCGTGAGGCTCTGGCTCAGACACAGTGTCCCGAGCTTCCCCCAGTAGCACCAGCTACTAACTGCCCGTCTGGAGGTTCCTGTGGTTTATGTCTCACGTTTTCCCATTCGTGCAGGTCCTCTTAGCTTTCCGGCTGTGTACTTTTCTTCCTCTACCTGTAGATAGTAGGAGCAATGTCTAAGCAGATCAGCTGTTTCCGTGTAGTCAAGTTCCCCGGGGAGCATCTGGTCCCCTGACCACTGTTTTTCCCTCAGAGCCGTCTGAGCCAGGCATCCACTTGTCAATATGCTGTCAGTTCTTCATTTCCTCTGCCAGGGAGGCGGAAACACCAAGATCAGCAGCATGTTTGTAAAAAAAAAATTAGTGAAACAAACATTTGTCTGACACCGTCTTAAGATGCCCATGGAGAGTGAGCAAGGAAATTTTTTTTCCTTTTTGCTGCATTCTTTAACCCATCTCCAAATCACAGAGTGGCAAAGGGCTCTTTCTGAAATGCAAACCAGCTCTCACTGTTCCCCCCACTTACAGCAACACCCCATGCACCATCTCCTCTCTTCCCCTGCACCTCCAGTTGAGTAAACATGGATGAGCAAGTGGGGAACACAGGGGTGTGCAGTTCAGACATGGTGGGTGTTAGAATGCCTTTAAATGCAGCCACTCCTCCAGATATAAGGGGCAGTCAGAAAGCACAGTGCTTAAATGGTTATAATTCCTTACAAGACACATTGTCCTTCATACCCCTTCCAAGACTCCTTCTTGCTTTGACACACATGTCCCTTTGTTCTTGTCACCTTCTGAAGCAGTCCTGGAACATTTTCATGAGGTGTGATCAACACTATGATGAATGCCAAGTGCCATCCAACAGAAAGTCGGGCTTACCGAAACAGTATGATGTTACTTTATTCCTGGAGCTGGCCTTGTTGCAACTTCTGGTTCTCTCTCAAAGTCAAAATGATCATGAAGGGGCTGGGGAGTTAGCTCAGTGGTTCCGGCGCCTGTCTGGCAAGCGCAAGGACCCAGGTTCCATCCCCGGTAACCACATAACAATACTGGGTGTGGAGACTCACCCCAGCGGCAACCAGTACCACATACCACAGTGCCGGGCGTGGTGGCTCACGCCTGTCATCCCAGCACTCGGGAGGCAGAGGCAGGAGGATTGCTGTGATGTGAGTTGGAGGCTGAGCTCAGGGCCAGCCTGAACCACAAAGCGAGACCTTGTCTCAAAAAACCTAAAAATAAATAAATAAAATGCTTTTTAAAAAAAAGTTCAAAATGATCATGAAAATTGGGTTAGTTTGGTTCTGTAGAGGAAGAGACTCAACATAAAGTACAAAGGCAGGCTTACAGAATTGGAAGTAGAAGAGTCATAATAGCTGTCTACAGCTCCCAGGTAGGAGAGTCCGTAGTATCTGTCTGTACTTGACAGCGCCAGAGAATCTAGTCGGAGTTGATGTTTCAAGACTTAGAGCTTGGCTGTCATCAGTGGTGTAAGCCTTGTCAGGGAGGTGAAGAGTTTGTTGAGAAGCTTTGTGTTGGAACGCTGAAAAAACTGGGAGCTGATATCCAAAGGTAGCAGTAAAGAGCAGGAGTCCTCTGAAAGGAGAACATTTCTTCTCTCTTTCCCTTTATTGTTTTTTTCCAGGATCCAAGCCTATTGGCTGGTAGCACCCATGACTGGGATGAGTCTTCCCGCCTCAGTTTCCTGGTCTACCTGTCAATCATCCATGGACACACTTGTGGATTTACTAACCTGCTAGGCAGTTCTTGTTAAAGTCAAGTGGATGTGTCACAATTAACTGTTGCAAAAAGTAAGCATTTTGAGTGGATTCAGGACATCAAGACAGCCAGATCGATTCAATGACACACATGAAAGAGGACTTCTAAACTGCTTCAGAAAGTGGCAAGAACTTTAAAGGGGACATATTGTCACAACAATATGTTTTCTACTGTATTAAATTTTAAAAATTAAACATTTTTTATGTTTTTCAATCAATCTCATCATGAGGAAAGAGCTCTGTATGTGTGTAGAGCTAAGCCTGCCTAGGGAATCTCAAGGTTTCCCAGGACCGCGGTGGAAGCGCTCTGTTCATCAAGGCTTCGTGAGTAGATGTTCCGGCTCCAGGTGTCCACCACCTGCCCCAGTCCCCAGCGACGGTTCTTCCTTCTGCCAGGTCCTTCTGTGGACCTCTCTAAAGTGACTCCTCATCCAGGCACTGCACAGATCTTAATGCAGCCTGGTTTGCTAGGAGCATCTGAAAGACACTGAATAACTGTGCAACATTCAGCTCTCTTGGCCAAATGCAGTTCTTCCATTTCTCGTGAGACCAGGCTGGCAGTCACCATCTCCAGGAAGCTCCCCTGAGGCAGGAGGCAGAGAGGAGAAACTCCGGAGAAGAGGAGAAGAGGGCAGCTGGAGGGTGGTGGGAAAAGAGGAAGCTGGGTCTCCAGAAACCACAGAGTTCCCCATTCCAAAAGATCAGAGCCTACTTCTTTCAGTGAGGCAGGTGCACTGTGAAATTCCTCTATTAAAATTCAAGAATTTATCCAACACGGTGATGCAGGCCTGAAACCCTTGGCACTTTGGGAGGTGAAAGTAGGAGGATCACAATTTCAAGATCAGCATGAACAACTTTAGCAACTTGGTGAGACCCTATCTCAAAATTTAAAAAAAAAAAAAAAGGGCTGGAGTTTTAGCTTAGCGTGAAAGTCCTGGGTTCAGTCCTCAGGACTTCAAAATAATTATAATAACAACAACAATGGTAGTAATAATAAAGGACTTCCAGTAGGTATGACATAGTAAGATTACATTTTTAGCGTGTTTGTGGTCACCAACTACAAGTACTGACAGAGAGACAGGCAAAAACTGAGATATGATCTATGTGACATAACTCCACTTAAACAGGATAAACAACTCCTTCTGCCAAAGATAAAAGAAATCTGAGCTGGTAAAAGGAGCTGGAAAGGGACGAGGAAAGAGGCAGATGTGTCCAGTGTCCACTCCTAAATTTTCTCCAGGGTGAGGAGCAAATAGAACCAATATCACTTTTTCAATCCAGGCTCTACCACCTCTGAAAGGCAGCTGAGCAAAGCTCTCTCAAGTTACTGCCTGGCTTAGGGCTTGTACAAAACGCAGTGATCAGAAGGTCTAGATGAGTCAGTGTCCCCACTACCTGCTGGCACGGTGACTGTAGATGTGATGCTGTCAGTGTTGTTTCAAGGACACAACCTGTGACCCTTACACAACGCCCAGTCTGGACTGTAGACAGGACAAAACGAGACGGGCAGTGGGTAGGAAGACAGGGTCACGAGAGAAGAAGAGAGACTCCCATTGAGCCTAAACCTCCAAGAAAGCCCAGAACACCTGAGGAAAATACACAGGTGAAGCGACAAACAAGGCTGAGAGGAAGATGGATTGACTTCAGAAGACGAGCTCTGGCTTGGACAACGGGTGCAAATGCTCGCTTGGATAAGAGAAACTGTAGCTAAGTAGCCGCTTTCATATTCTTCTACTATATTTCAATTCAAAAGAATAGAAATATTATCCTTACATTATAATTAGTGGATAAAGAGATTAGTCCAATAAAAACTAAGAAAAGAATGGCAAAATCAAGGAAGAGTATACTGGAAAAGAAAAAAGGTATTTTTGGGGTTTCTCCAATCTCCAAGATCGACCAAACCTGTAGGTCTAAGGTGAGTGACCTTTCTCAAGGTCAATAAAAACTTCTGTAGGGAAGACCCAGCTGAGGTGATAGTAGAATTTTTACATGAAGGGAAACAAGTGCTTCCTCCCCCCGACCCCAGAGCTGGTAAATCCAGGGTGTGCCAGTGGTCCTCGGAGACATCCGCCTCAGATTATCATTTCTATGAACCTTTCCCATGGTTGTTTTATTTATAAAGATCTCAAAGAAAGTCTAAGGAATGAATATAATGGTCAAAGTAAAATCTAGACAACCAAAGCTTGTCAAGGGCGCCTCAGGTAAAAGGCCCTTGAACAGACCTGTTCCGGGGTGGCTCTCCCTGCCGCGAGCAGCCCGGTGTCCTGTCAGATACATCCGTAACTCCATGATTGGATTCCAAGTAAACACACCCTCCCATCAATACTGTAAGCTGAATGAAGCAATGACTTTGTTAGTCTCCTGAAATTTTCCAAATTGTCCAGAGCAGCTCAGTCTCCCGAGCCCAGGGGAGAAAGCTCACCAGGCCGTGCACCCTGCTGTCCGGGAGACAGCGCTTGCCAAGTCTGCTCCCCGCGAGCCAGAAATGTAAAGCAGATAAGGTGGATTGCATTGTTGTTTTGGTTTGGACCTGAGAGGCAAACATCCAATTTGAGATCAAATAAATGGATTCTGGGCCTGAGTAAGCTGATTAAATAGAATTCACTCTGGAGCAGTTTGAAAATTAGAAAGAAGCACCCGCAGAATGCAGCCGACAATTTGTAGGCAAAAACAGAGAAACCACCCAAGGAAGGGACGCAGCTTTTCATTTAGAAGCTGCATGTAGACAAGGCTCTCACACAATTCAGGCTTAAACAAGGAGAAACAGAATTTTAATTTCCAACACCAAGGGTTCCAAAATAATAGCAGTTAACGTTTGTTGAGAGCTTCCTGTGTTCTTGACACTGTTATAAGTACTAAATAATTACACAATATTTCCTAGCCCATTGATTACTAAAACAAAAAAACCTCGAAACTAAGAGCACAGTGCTGTTGTTATTCCTATTTTACAGACTGGAAGACTGAGGAACAGATTTTATAAGCTGGCGCTCAAAATGAGCATGACTGATTCTAAACTCCACTTGCACAGATGAAAACCTACCCAGAAAACAGACTCCTTTTCAAGATAGGTAATATTTACAGAACAAAATACAGCACTGCAAGGATTTTGAGGTCTTCGTGTACCACCTATAATGTGACAACACCTTGTTTCCCTTCTTTACAGAATTTCAAATTGTTTGATGATCCGCAACTCAACGAAAGAGGGCCCCTCCTTCAGATCTAAGCGGTAACTAACGTATGACTGTGCTGAGCCATTTCTTTTTACTGGAGATTGGTGATCAGGTGATATAGATCTGGCCAATGAATATCAGCGAAATTCACAGCGGCTGTCAGTCTGGGGAGGATCTATGCTGTTTGCTGCCTTTCTTGAATATCAGAGCATAAGGCTTGATGCCAGCAGAGATGCAGCCATGCCAGCTTATCAGCCTCTGGACAGCAGCTCACATACGAGGATGATGCAGTGAAAAGATTTTCAGAAGCCCAAGTCTCTAAGAATAGATCAAGCCAACACATGCAATTGGAATCCCTGGTCTCCGGACTTCTTGCTTCATCGGGTAATGACATACCTTTGTTGCTTAAACCAGAAACAATTGCATCACTTCCAACCAAGTACATTCTAATTTCCATCTAAAGCCTTTGTCTATGTAGAGACTCCTCTTAAGTCTATGCATTGTTTACTTCAATTATTTCACTTGACTTGTTATTTGGCTAAATTTTCTTTTAAATGATCATAAAAAATTTAAAAAGACCTAAGAAATATTTTGAGCAGCAGAAAACCATTATACATACCATTCTTGGAAGAAAAAAAAAAGTACAAAGTTGCCATTTTATCTTTTTCCAAACATTATCCCGAAATCTTTCCTAGTGCAGTGCCCTGCAAGCAATGACTCAGCAATAAAAAAAAAATTAAACATACCCCAGGTACCTCATTACTCAAATAAGCAATTTGAACAGATGATCCTTATGTAAACTTCAGCACTGACATCTTAGGCTTGGTCTATTAAGAGGGATTTATGTCTTGACAACTTCTAGCAGTGACCTATAAATAATGGCCACATCATCAAATACTTAATAAAATAGTCACAGTTCATCAACAGTCCTAAGTTCTTTCCCTCTATGGGCCTCAGTTCTTCAGCAGCAAAATACGGCAAATAAGATGAATTCTCTTGAAGGCTTGATCCAGCTCAGATGTTAAATCTGGCCAAGTTTTTAAATACATGGCTATAAGCTTCATAGACTTCTACTCAAAATGTATACAGTCAGCTACCTGGTAATGCCTGAGTCATACAGAAAGATTTTCTAGAACACAGAGAGAGACTATAAGATCATTTTCCACTTCTGGTATTGCCAGTATAGACTGGCCATATGGCACAATACACGGCACTTACTCACTAATCCAAAAATGGCCACCAATTCTTTTTGACCATATATCGTTTAACAGACACTTTTAAACCAATGATCTTGCAAGAGCAGTAGTTTACATCCATACTCTGAATAACACTGGGCTGCCTCTTAGTCAGTCTCAGAGGGGTGTCACATCCAGATTAAACAGAAACCCACATCCCACAACTCTGAGAACTTTTGCAGGTCTTCACTAAAGACTCAGATACAATAGCAAATAGGACAACTATATGACACAACACACAGAGGACTGCTTTTACCTAATCTCCCAAAATCTTCCCACAACCCACAAAGATCATCAGTCTCCAAATTTCCCAAACTACCTACAAAATTCCTCCCAGCTCCCCAGTCTGGTTCATTGCTTTTGGCCCTCTTCTTTGTGAAGGTGAGTGGCCTCATGCCCTATGTAACCTAAATTAGAGGACCTCCAGTTCTCCATGGAGCCCACTGATGTGCCCACGCACCCTCTGTGCAGTGACGGCACCAGCACGTGGTCCACAGCCAGTGCATTTCTATAATATTGAGCAATGGAGGCATGTCCTCTAGTCGTACAAAGTCGCTGTGTCCACGTATAGATATCTGTGAACTCTAGACTACCCCAGACCACCTGCAGAACCTCTCCAGAATGCAGAAGTTCATCCCCCATGCCAGTCCTTTTGAATCAGAGAGTCCCAGAGTGAAACAATTTTAATAAGCTTCCCAGGTAACCTGAGAGCATAGCCAGACTCTGACACATTGCTCCACGCCACGAAGGCTTTAGAAATGAGCCAGAGAGCTCATCCCCTTTGGATCAGACCTTTCTACCTACTTTAATCTTTGAGCCTCCCTACAACAGTGTATTCTAGGTGCACAAGCCACCCTTGACTTCAGACACCCAATAGATGTCTGTGAGAGTCTGCCATGGAGAATGCCTCTGCCACAGTGACCAAGTATCCCAGCAGTCTATGGAGTGCATCAGAGTCTTGGATCCCTTTACAGAGGGATCTGATGCTGAGGTTTCCAGGAACAATATCTCCACAACCCTTGCTCCCACCTTCTCTTGAGGGCTGGTGGCAAAAGGGAAAGGTCAGAGCGAGAAAGCAGAGGGTGCTGGTGGCCCTTGGG
This sequence comes from Petromus typicus, assembly GCA_004026965.1. Taxonomy (NCBI): domain Eukaryota; kingdom Metazoa; phylum Chordata; class Mammalia; order Rodentia; family Petromuridae; genus Petromus; species Petromus typicus. Next base: position 35,892 of record PVIR01012895.1, on the reverse strand, counting down.
AAAGAGGTAGAAAAGTTGCCCTCCACAAATCTCCCGGAAGTGGGCACTAATGAGAAGGAACACAAAAGCCAAGATTTCATAGGAACAGCCCTCATCTCGGCTTCTTTTTACTGCATCAGGGCCCTGACTGAAAAGACAAAGGCATACACCAAAATAAAGGCACCTTGAGTGAGAGAAGGGGACTCATGGCCTCTGTCCCTCAGACAGCATTGGCCGGGGACTCATCCAGGAGGGGAAGGTGGGACAGCCAGGCTGGTCCGAAGGGCCGGCTTTGTGTTCAGTCTGGGCTACATGGAGTGAGGAGGAATTGTCTGGGCTGCGTACAAAACATATACTATGGCTAATGTATGTAAGTCACAAAACTTTATTTTTAAACAGTTTTATTATAACATTAAAGTCAAATAACACAAGTCCAAGGTGAATAATAAAGGAAGAAAACTTACAGATCTGCTTCCGCTTCATTGCTCATGAAGCTGGTGCTCAAACCCTGCACATTCGGATCATGAAAAATACCAGTGACACACACATCCTGTGAAAATTCTCAAGGGGCCCAATTACTGGCTGTCCAAAGCCACCACATGCTCCTTTTGAGGTGTGGGGTGGACATAGCTTTTCTAGCTGCTCCTTCTTGGAGCCCTCCAAGGATTTTAGCCAGTGAAGGAAAAACAAAAACAAAGCTTTCTCTCTGTGATGAAGTGACTTTACCAAGAAGCTTCTGATCTCCATTTTACAGTAAGAACTACTGTTTCTTGAACAGAGTTCAAGAGTTCATCATGTGTTACATGATGAATAGCACTTCCTATCAACAAACATTTCTCCTCAACCTGATAATGCACAGGCCCAAGGAACATCCAAGATGAACCCATCCTTTGGCAGAGCAAGGAGCACTAGATCTCCAAACACAAGACCCAAGAGGTGGAAATGTTCTTACAATGTACTTGGGATCAGAAAAATCCAAGCAGTTGCTTGCTCAAACAATAAAGTTGGACAAGTCCATGAGATCAATGATCAAGGTATCAATTGGGCCCGCATAGGTGCAGTTAAATCCGAAGCAATCAAAACACAAGTTCTAGGGCTGGGGATGTAGCTCGGTGGTTCTGGTTCCTGCCTCATAAGTGAAAGGTCTCAAGTTCAATCCCAGCTACAAATACAAAAAGCAAGTCCTGACTGCACCACACGTGAGCTCTGCACAGCCACGTGACTTGGTCTAGGGAATAAGACCTCACCCTTCTCTATGGGGTCCTGCTGCACAGTGAGGAATCCTCACAGTCGTGCGGCTGGCAGGCGGGCTGACTGGCTGCAGAGACGTGCACACAGCTCATGTTTGTTAGCTCATGCTCCTCTGCTTCCCATCCTGCCAGGCACAACTGCCATTCCTGTGTGTAGGGTCTCTTCCTCCCATCTTGCTTTGGACGCACTAAGTGAGCTTTCCCTCTCTGGCAGTTTTCAGGGTCAGTGAAGGTAGTGGAGTCATCCCACGCAACTCCAACAGATCAAAGATACCAGCGTTGACATCCGGGTTCTTCCTTTCCTATCCAGCCTCAAAAGCAACATGGAACCCAAAGAACAAATTTTTTCTGAGGCATAGACTGTAAATTGTCATCCTTTTCTCCTTCTTCCTCAATAAGATAACTCTAATTAAAATGAAATAAAATCAACTTCTAAAAGAATACATTTCCCAGCCCATCTTGTTGCAAGGCAAAGAGAGTCCTGTGACTAAAGTCAGCCTAATGAGATTTAAGTAGAAGCATAAGTGAGGTTCCAAGAAAAAAAAACTCTTGATCTCTGGAGTTGTGTCCTTCTGTTCTTTCTCCTTTTTGCTGTCTGAAATCTGAGCATGATGGCTGGACCTCCGGCAGCCATTTTGAGCCAGTAGATTTCTTTGAAGATGGTCTCTGTGCTCTGGTGATGTCAGGGCAGAAGGTGGGATCTGGATCTGAGACTGTGTGATACTGCACTCATCTTTACTGCCTGCCTCTGGACTTCTTTAGGTAAGAGAATAAGCCCTGTATGTTTGATGCAATGTTATTTCAGTTTTTCTGTCAAACGCAGTCGTATCAAGTCCTAACTGATTCTAAATCTGCCTGCAGTTTCGTTTTTCAATTGGAAATTTCCATGAGTCTGTTCCTCTGTACCCTATTTGAAGGGGAAAGTGTAGAAAACTAAAATAAGAACACACAGCCACTATGACATATACCTTATGAATCAAATATGTTCGTAAAACTAATAGTAGCTGATATTTATTCAGTGCTTACAGCATGCTGGGCTATCTGCTAAGCATTTCTGCATACATTATGTCGGTTAATGTTCAAGTCAATCCCAGGAGGGAAATAATGCAATGGCTAGTTTTCAGAGGAGCAAATGGCTGAGGCTGAGATAACAGTTCTGAAGTCCCCTCGCGAGTGAGCTGCAGAACAGAGATTTGAGATCACCCATCTTCTTCTCCAACAGTCTCCAAAGGCAGGAGAACTTGGGGTCTAAGTCAAATAAAGAAGTCAATAATAAAGATTCTTCCATTACTTTCTAATAAAGACAATCTACACAGAGTATAGCTGAGCCTAAGGAGATTCCAATTGTGTTCTTTCAAAAACTAAACATGAGGCGAGTATGCGAATCCTCCTCCACCACTGTGACAAAATACCGAGAAAATTACAGATGGGAAGATGGGTTCTGGTTCAGTTTCTGGGATTTTGATCCACAGGTGCTTGGCCCACTCACTTCAGCAAAATGTCATGGCGAAGTGGACAGCGAAGGCCAGGGACGAGCTGTCCCCTTCGAGGAACAGCCGGGACCCGGAAGCCTTTGAGGACAGTTGAGAGTCACACTCACCACCGTGGGGAAGTTCTGGCACCAGACTGGTGCAGCACAGTATTTACTCTATTTCTTTCTAGAACTATGATCCTGAGCAACAACTTTTTTAACTTCTCTGACCCTCAGACTTCACGGCGCCATGAGGTCTGGATTAATGAGACAATACACCCTGAACGTGCGACACAGGGTCTGTCTGCGGTGAAAAAGCTGCTACTGAACCAGTCATGCAGGGCAGCGTGAAATGAAAGGAGTGAGGTGAGGGGCAACCCTCTCATTTTCCAGAATTTAAAAAGAGCTTTTTAGGTGCCTCACACGGATCAGTAAAAAAACTGTGGTGTGCACATGTCAAGGTGTGAGGTTGAGCAAGACACCTCTCTCAGTCTCGGTTTTCTTATCTGCAAAAATGGGAATAACCACATCATTTTCACAAGGACTTGGGGAAGAAAGAACTGATTGCAGAACGGTCCAGCGTCCATGGTCACTATTCCAGCTGGCTTCTGCTAGCTCTCGCCACTCCTCGATTTTTCCAAATGAAGAGACAAACCCTTATCCTGCTTTCCTCCCCCACCCCAATCTTGAGCTCTTATAGGATTTCTTTCATATTGTCGAAATCGGTCCTAACAGTGAGGATTCAAAAGTGCTGACCCCAATAAAGATGAAAGATTAAAACAGGAAGACAGAGGGAGCAGAGTGACAGCGCACACTAACACTAGTTTTTGCTGTTATTATTTTTGTTATACACGTGCACAGTACATAGTGCAAAATTAGGGAGTGACTGCAGAATGATGGCCGCAGGTCTGCAGGAAAAAAAGACGTGGAGATTGTTCAGCAGGTGGCGGGTTTTAGTTCTGCAAGATGACAAAGTTAACCCCACTTCAAAATGGCTAGAATGGTAATGCTCATGTTATATGTATTTTATTACAATAACAGTTTTTTTTAAGTTCCTGTGAGGAAAACAGCAAGAGGAGGCAAATGAAAGAGGCCAAGTGAGAGAATGAGCAGGTCGCAGGACCACATCACACAGGTGCCAGTGACCCATTTGACAACTCCCCTACAAGCTGGACTCCACATTAAATCGGCCCATTTCTGCAAGCTCTCATCACTGTGGAGTACAGGCGGGGATGGCATCTGGTCGGAAGGGAAAGGTCCTCTGGGACTCAGGGAGGCTGCCGCTGGAACCGGCCTCATTTAACAAACTCATTAATGACCTGGAAGGAGGCGGAAACAGCCACTGCTAATGAAATTTGCAAGGCTACACTGCCAGTGCCCCAGACCTGACCATAATGGTATGGTCGTCACTGAGATGGAGAGAGGTTTTTCCACTTGGTGGTTAATTGCATAAAACCGATGACTTCCTGGGATAAGAACACTTGCTCAGTTCTAGCTCATCTCCAGACCATGAAGCTAATGCTGAAATTTGACGCAGTTCAGCGCTCTGTACTTGTCAGAGGCCAGTGGAGGAATCCTGCTTTTCCCGAGAGTGGCTCTGCTTGTCTTTTACCTAGAGATGGAAAACAAAGGCATTGATGTATTAAACGGTGGTAAGAGCCAGGCATGGTGGCCCACAACTATAATGCCAGCACTCTGGGAGGCTGAGGAAGGAGAATTTCAAGTTGGACTTCAACCCAAGCAATGTAGGAATTTAGTGAGACTTGACTCTGTCACAAAATAACAAACAAGTAAAATAAAATAAACAAATAAAAAGAGTGAGGAGGTAGCTCAGAGTGACGGTCTGGAGTTAATCTCTAGAGCTGTTACATAAGAAAGGAGAAGGTGAGAGAGGCAGAGGATACAGTGTTTTTTCATGGAGGAAGGTCTGGGCAAGATGACCACAAAACCTAAGTTTAACCTAAACTCTGAAGTTTGGCACAGACTTAAAAGCTGTCAGTGGTCCCCAGGGTGCTTAGAAAAGCTCAAATCCTTGACAGGCCTGTGTTGCCTAGCAGCTTCCTGACACCAAGGCCTTCTCCCTGGGTATGATCACCTGGTGCTCCACACCCTGGTAATAGGTCCCTTCTTCTGCAGGAACCACCACTGATTTCCTCAATAGATCCACTCATCCTTCTCCAAGTCACAGATCTATGAGCAGCCACCGTATTCTGTGAGGGAAAGAGCCTGATGCATCCTGGGACTTCTGGGTCAACTGTTGTAGGTCCTCTTCTGATGTGATTGGCTGCAGTGTCATGGACCTCAGCCTGGAGGCTGTCTCTGCTGAAAATGCTGTTGGCATCTCAATCAGAGCAAGTTTTGTTCTGCAGGACTATTTTATGTTGCAAGCATTTAGCATCTCTTCTTCAGTGCCCTAGAGGTTCTGAGAATCTTTACATGATAACAACAAAATGCCCCTCTTTACTAACAAGGCTTTTCTCCTCCCATAATGCCCCTCTCTACCCACAATGCCCTTTTCCACTTACATATGTATATTGTCTACAGCTGAGAACCACAAATCACCAGAAATTTAGGCCATGAGATATAAATCTGAGAATGAGCACTTTGCCAAGTATACTGCCCACTACTGAGACTTTGGTGCTTCCCCAAAGAGAACTTTTCATACTTCTACTGGTATTGTATCCCTGTCATAACACCCTCTACATACCATGTATACAGTTCTATATCAATTTCCAAATACATATTTAGTGTTGTGTTTGTTTTCTCCCACTAAACTATAATAACTGTTAAGAAGAAAATGTCCCCAAAATTGTCATGTGTTCAGAGGTGGGGCTTTTGTCAGGTGACTGAACCCTGAGGAGAGCTAACTTCATCCATAGATTCACCCATTGATGCATTCACGGACGAATGTGCCTTAGGACGTGGAGCTTGGTCACTGGGGATGCAAATTGGAAGGGTGTGTCTTATCCTTGGCCCTTACCCTCTCTTGCTCTCTCACTTTCTCTGGCTCTGGCTCTTTTCTTTGTCTCTTTCTTTCCTGGCTGTCACGAGGTGAGCAGCTCTCTTCCACCAGGCCATTTCTGCCTTGAAACCAGCCAACCAGAAACGTCTGAAATTGTGAGCCAAAATAGGCCTTGTCTCCTAAATGGTGTATGTCAGGTACTTTATCCCAACAACAGAAAGACAACTGAGACAGACAACTGTATTCCCTTCTCTAACCTTATGGGCGAAGTTCTAACCACCATTGTGATAGCGTTAGAAGGTGTCATTTCTCAGGGATGATTAGACCATGAGGTAGAGCTCTCATGAGTGGAATTGGAGTCCTTGTAAGAGAAGCCTTGCAAAGGCTCCTCATCACTCCTCCATGTGAAGGACCCTGAGAAAATGGCCATCTCTGAGGATTCCAACTCTGACAGTGCCTCGACCTAGGATTTCCCAGACTCTAAAACTTCAAGGCATAGATTACAGTTTAGGAGCCACTTACTCTGTGCCATTTTGTTATAGCAGCCAAACACAAACTAAGACAGAAAGCTCTTTAGAAGCCTACCCATAGTGACTAGGCTTTCAAGCCAGTCTACACAGGCCTTCTTGGGATGCTGAGGCCTACAGGTTGTTTCCCACACTGGTTTATGAGAGAAGGGGAAGAGATGTGGTTGAACCGAGGGCCCCAGAAGCTCAACTGCCTCTCCTTAAAACCAAATTTGGGAACTTCAAGCTCCCACAGAGACAAGACTGCTTCTGAACAGCAAGACAAGGTGCGTGGACTGAATCCTCCCTGCCCCAGAGCACGGGCAAACTGGGAAGGGAGGTTGAGGGTGGCGATGGGCAGCCGCTCTACCTGCTACACCTTCACCTCAGCTTTGGATTGGTGTCAGAACTCCAGCTTTCGGAATAAGGGCTCACTTAGACCGTTTTGGAAACTAGAGGCCTGAAAAATACTTCCTGCTTAGAAACACGCTTTCTTGAGCTCACCTATCACTGGTTTCTCTTTCCTATCACATTTCTATCCTATGGGAGAATTATCCACCCCTTTCTGAGTCATCTGGGTAGCGTGTGTAACCGGGGGTGCCTACCTCAACTTCAGTAGCCAGAAAATTAGCTCTTCCTCACGTAGATGCAACCTCTTTGCAAGTGGCATAACTGGTGCAGTGTCTCACTGGGACTTTGTTCTTGAAAGAGCAGTGTCAGAGCAATAAACAAACAGGGATGGGAGACATGGCAGGGATTCAGGAACGTGGCCCTAATCAGGATGCTCCTGTCCTGACTGCTACTTTCCTGGCCCTCCAGAGTGCCCCGCCTCCTGCCCACTTCCAAGCCCAATTTCCTATGCTTTTCTCTTCTCTTGGACTGTCAATATCCTTGGGCTAAAACCCCCTTCATCTCAATTACCAGGATCAGAGGCTCAGTTTGCAATGCAAGAATCTGAATGCTTCTCCTGAGACTGGAGCAAGCCATTCATTGTAGCTTCACATTTATTCATTCATTCCAAATATAGTTAATGAAATTCCATTAGCCCCAGGTAGTGTGCCAGGAGCTGGGTGTACCAAAACAAACAGGGCTCCAGCTCTGGCTAAGAGGACAGATTCTGCTTGGGAAGGCAGAGATACAAATCAGATTAAAGTACATCAAATTAAAATTGAAGTGGTGCGATCCCAAGTGTTAAGAAACAGTGACTTGGATTTAGTTCTGCTCCTTGCAATCTGCTTCCATCCCTTCTGCCTCTCCCAGTTCTAATGGTTTGGGGCTCTGTGAACAGCAAACTCAAGTGAAGATCTAGACTCTGCGGAATCTTTGCCCACTTGCTCCACAGTGGCCTTGAGAGGAGCACTGGGGAAAGCAGAGCTGGAGCGCTCCAGAGAGGGTCATGAAGCTGGTGGTCACAGAGAAGAGCGTGGTCCCTGGGAAGGCTGCCCAGTGTCCTTGCTCTCAGAGACTAAGCAGGTTGGGATCGACGGACTGAGTTCTTCCGGGCCCAGAGGCTGGGAGCGCACGAGGGCCCTGACAATCTACCCGCTCCCGCAGCCTCGCCTCCGCCTCAGGAAGGAAGACCACCTTCCCTTCCATCACTGTCGGGGCTGCTGCCCTACGAAAGACCCAAGCAGAACTGGGCCCCGGAGAGCTGACGTGCTTTCTGTCTGTGTGCCAGGGAGATAATCACCCACCAGAAGAAAAGGGTCTGCAGAGGGGAACAGAGTGCTAAAGACGCGTGTAACATTTTCCGGGGAGGTAGTGGGTGTGTGCGGTCCCAAGCACTGAGAGCAGGAGAAGGAGAAATCGCTTTTGTCAGCGGGTTTGATGCTAGTGCAGGTAACAGTGAGACTCTCAGAGAGAGAGAAGGAGAAAGAAAGAAATGGGAAGGAGAGTACTTATAGATATTCAAGTGTGGCATGTACAAGAACAACAACAACAGCATAGTTTTCTGAAAAAAAAAAAAAAAACAAATCTAAGTCGAGGATGTAGTTTGAGAGCGGAAGGAGTCCTGTGTGTACATCCAGTTCAGTCCCCAGCATTGAAAATAAAGAAGCAGAGGGAGTCAACTAAAAAATAAAAGAGAAATCAAGGCAGTGGGTGGTCACCTCTGAGACCCAAGTTGGTAGCCTGGATGACCAAATATAAGGGATATTTTAAACACAAAGAAAAAAAGGGAGATGGAAATCATGGTACACCAGACCTGGAGAATGTATACAAGAGAACTAGCATTAAGTTGCGTGTACTCCAGAAAGAAAATAGACAGTTCTACCAGACTTTGGGTTTTGACAGAACTGTAAAGGGCCACACCAAGGAGTATCACAGTAACATTCCAACTCAGGCAGGAAACCCCGGTAAGCCTTCAGACCAGAAGACGTAAGCTCTACCATCAAGCACAATCACACTGACACCATTACTATAACCTTCAATGGAAAACAGTCAAATTATATCCGCAGACACTGCGAGGCTAAAGCTGATATCCTTGCCCAGTCACAATTATTTAGCTGCTGGAATAAAAGGGAAAGCCCAGTGTAGGGGTACAAATACCTATAATCCCAGCACTCAGGAGGCTGAGGCAGGAGGTTTGCCATGAATTCAAGCCCAGTCTAGACTACATAGTGGTTTTGAAGCCAGCTTGCACTACAAAGTGAGACCCCGTCTTTAAAAAAAAAAAAAGGGAAATACATGGGCATATGGTAGGAATAAATAGTTTATCCCTCCATACACATCGTAGGAAAGGTCTAAAGAAGATACCCACAAGCAAGAAAACAAAGTGGAAACTCCTTCTACACAATACTATTCCGAAATAAACTCAGAATTGATCATAAAATTAAGTGGAAAACTCCTAGAAAAAAATAGGAGTAAATAAATATTTATGATCTGAAATGAGACAATGGTTTCTTAAATACGACAACAAAGTCACAAGCAACCAGTAAAAAACCAGATAAATTGTACTTGATATTCAAAATGTTTTTGTTTTAAAGGACACCACCAAAAAAGGTAAAAAGATAACCCACAAAATGAGAGATAGTATTTGCAAATATATAAACTAAATTCAAAATTGGTTTTGTCCTGTTCCTGTTTGTAAGAGATGTTGCTATATAGCCCAGCCTGGCCTGGAACTTGTGGTCCTCCTGCTTTGGTCTCCAGAGTACTAGAACTACAGAGTGCTCCTCATCACCAAGTTCAAAAACGGTTTAAGAGTCCGGCATGTGGCAGTGCACACCTATCAACCCAGGACTGGGAAGGCTGAGACAGGATGATCACCGTGAGTTCAAGGCTGACTTGTGCTACATAGTGAGGTCAGGACCAGCCTGAACTACACAGTGAGACACTGTCTCTACAAAAAAAGAAAGAGAAATGCTTTTTTAAAAACTTTCTCATTCAATACTAACATGACAGATCACCCAATTTAAAAATGCTTAAAGGGTTTAAATTGACAAAAAAAGTAAACAGATGGCAAATACACCCATGAACAGGAGCTCAACAGCATGAATCCATCATTAGTCATTAAGGAAATGCACCTACTCGGACAGCTGTAAGCAGAAGGCGGACCCTAACAAGTGCCAGCGGGAATTCTAGAGACTCAAACTCTCACACATCACTGGTGGAAACATAAAGCCACGTGACCACTTGGAAATAGATTTACAGTTTCTCAAACAGTTAAGCATAATGTTATCATGTGATCCAGCGATTCTACTCCTAGTTATGCAGCTACATAAAATCTTTCATATGAATATTCATGGCAACATTTTTCAGAAGAGTGAAAAATAGAAACAATGTACATATCCATTAGGTGTGGAGTAGGTAAACAAAATGTGGCTATTTATATGATGGAATGTTATAGGATAGTGAAAAAAGACTGAAGGATTGAAGTCAAGTGTGGTGGCACACAATAAGAATCCCAAGGCTCTGGGAGGGTGAGGCAGGAGGACCTCAAGTTAAAGCCCAACACAAGTGACTTAGCCACTTATTGAGAACCTGTCTCAAAAAAAATTTTTTTTAATGTTTTTTAAAGGTTGAGTATTGGAAGAAAAAAAGTACTGATCCATTCTACATTTGGTGTCCAAACTTTTCATTTGGGAAGAGGAATTGTCTCAGGTCATATGTAGTTAATGTACATAAGTAACCAAACTCCCTTTTTTATATTTTAACTTCTTATTTTGTGAAGTGACACAAGCCCGAGGTTAATAATTAAATAAGAAACTTTCCACATCTGCTTCCTAACAATCAATGTCTGTCCTCCCAGGCACACCCGTCAGGGAGGTGGGAACGCGATTATCAAGGATCCATGCACTTTCCCGGCCAAGTCACAGAACTGGTGACATCTGATTCCTACCGGTGTCGATCCCCCGGAGGCCATGTGGCTGTCGCAGCAGGTGAAACAGTACTGCGAACCCTGTGCCTACACAGCAGTCCCATTGTCACCTGTGAAGAATGTACCTGAGTGTCGCATGTCCTGAAGTACACTGATAAAACTCACATAATAGTGTTACATATCCCACCACACAGGGCTGTGGTACCAGCTGCCCAAGGCTGGCGTGGCCGCAGGCTGGGCTTGCTCATGCCTGTTGTACAGTACAGAGATATTACGCTAAATGAAAGATGCTCACCGGAAGGAACTACATACTATACACCTAATTCCACTGTACAAAATGCCCAGAATAAGCAAATCAATGCAGATTAAGACTATAGTTGATATAGTTTAGCTCTAAAATGTCTCCATAAAGTCTCGTGTGTGTGGAAGGTGCCTGGGTCATGCGGCCCCTGTATTCATCAGCACATTTGTCCCCTGATGAGCTCACAGCTGATTGGACTGCTCAGAGGTCGGGCCCAGTCAGAGGTGGGTCACTGGGGTGATGGGGGTGGTCTGGAAGGCTGTATTCTTGTCCCAGCTCTGTCTCTGCTACCTGGATGCTGTGAGTTGAACAGCTTTCCTGAGCCATGCCCTTCTTTCTGCCTTGGGTCACACACAGGCGGAGATCTCTGAAACTGGGAGATAAAATTAACCTCCCTCTTTTAAGGTTCATGTTTAGTATTTTGTCCCAGAAACAAGGCAAGTGGCTAACAAGATATTGGTGGCTGTGGAGTCTTGTGGGATCAGAGGGGGTGGGTATGCCTGCTAATGGATTTGGGATTTCTTCTGGGTGGTGGAAATGTCCTACAATTTTGTTGAAGTAACAATTACATGACTGGCTATACTGAAACTCACACAACAGTACACTTTCTGTGAATTGCATCCCAACAAAGATGGTTGAAGCATTAAACTTAAAATTGCTATTTTCAACCAAAATTACTATTTTATTGTTGATATTGTTGTTTGGGGGCGCTGATATAGTTTAGCTCTAAAATGTCTCTTTGCAAGTACTCTGCCCCTACTACACCTTCAAATCAGTCACCTTTTTTTAGTCTAAAGGAGACTCAAAGCAAAGAATAGTGGATTAGAATAAACGCTTTGAGAGAGAGACAGAGATAATCTCTAAGCAATGAGCTGTGCAATAATATATGAATAATTAAGTCTAAATGGACAATAATGAGCTAAAAATGTGAAATATATCATTAGAAAAGTTCTTAAATAAAAAGTATACACTACAAGGAGATAATTGTCTGGAATAATAGTACTTCGAAACCTATAAATAACAAAACTCACCAGCTGAGGTAAAAGGGAAAAGTGAGATCTGTCTAGAGTTCTCATCTTATTGGAGCACAGTGAGGCCAGGGATCAAACGTCTTGAAGGGGCAATTGTACATCTCAACAGCGGAAACAGTTGATATATTTTTCAAACACTGTAAAAACTGTATTGCTGGATTATTAACAAGCAGAATGCAAATTAAGTGTTAACTGAGGGAACGCGAACATGCTAGTCAGCTTTCTGCTCACTGGTCTGCAACCCCCAGCATGTCTAACACAAGGAAGGGGGTGGTTAACTGCCCGTGGTTTCTGCAGGTTCAGTCCATGGTTGCTGGTTCAAGGCAGGAACAGCAGAGCTGCTTAACTCAGGTGGCTGCAAAGAGAGCAGAACAACAGCGTCAGAGGCGAAGGAGCCAGGGAGGGACCAGGGACAGACCCCAGCTCACACCTCAAGACCCAGACAGACACACCAGGGGTCGCTTTGTTAACCCCTTATGTGGCTCCCCGCCAGTCTGGACAACAATTCAGACACATAAACAAGGCTAGCAGATAGAAGTAAAAGTCACCGTGTAAAATGGTTTTGATGACTTAAACTGAGTTTTCTTGATGATTTTCTCATTCTTTCTAAAAACTCAAAATCTTAGATGAGATTATGAGTTTTTGGAAAAAAGATCAAAATGAAGTAGCCTGTTTGTCTTGTCTAATTAGGGGTGTGAGTCATCCACATGACATCGGTGGTCGTCTCAGCTGTCATCACTGCTGTGGGTCAGGTCCCCCCACTGCAAGGTCACCATTTCTGCTTCCCTGCTCTGTTAGAAGCTGTGCACTGATCCAGCCAACTCTGAACCAAGGGGTGAACCCGAAATTAAACCAAACTGCTAGAGAAAGGAAGGAAAATATATATATATATATAATTTGGAATTATGTGATGAAAATTTGCCTCCATGCCATATAAATTGTTAGAATGCATAAGCATAAAAGAATGAAATCTTATATATCATTCAATCCAGTGAATATGAAATGACTCTATATCCATTACAAATCAGAGAATGTCCAATGGGGAATAAGAGGGGAAATTAGCCGTCTGCTGTTTACTGTGAACATGTGTAGAAGAAAGCAACTACTTGTTAAAAGGTGAGAGCGCCTCAGACAAGATAAGATTGTAGTTTAAATTATTAAACAAGGATGTTATATGTTGAGACAGGGGCATAAGACATCATTTGTGAGACATAAGCCTGTGTCTTTGAAGCAATTACAGCAGCTAAATATTTAAGTAAAAAGCTATTAAATATGGAAGGAGACCTGAATAAAATTTAAAACACAACGAGATATTTTATCATACTTTTTTTATATTTAGCAGATCAAGACAAAAATTGATATAAAGAGAAATAATAAGATCCATAAAAGTTACATTGTAAATACATTTAGAACTTAAATCCACCTAATAAAATGACCATTTTTACAGTTATTAGGTTTGCGTAGATTTATGCCTGATCTCTATTTAAACTTTAAACACAAAATAGTTATCTATATTTATGTAAGCTATATTTAGGTAAAAATTAACATAGAACTCTTAACCAATTCATTTTTAAAAAGTAATAGAATTTAATTAGCAAACCTTGTTTTTAAAAAATTATAAAAATTAAACTCTTAAACTAACCTCACTATATATAGAAATTTATAAATAAAACTTAGTAAGTTGAATAAAATATCTATCAAAAATGAAAGGTTTTCTGTCCTTAAACAAGTGAGACAATTTCTTAAAAATACAACAATCTAATAATAGATTCTGTCAACATACCACATTTTATCAAAGAAAAATAATAATCACATAATTGTATAAATAAACTTTAAAGTGACATTTGAAATAATTAACACATGGCCTTCTAAAAAACTAAGATAAAACTAAGTATAGTAATAGTATAGTAATAGTACAGTCTCTTTCAGCAAAATAAATTTTATACATCTGATAAGGAGTTAATAACCAGGTTATATAAGGAACTGAAAGACTCCAATACCCAAAATATGTTTAAATGAACAACAAATCTAAGTAGACATTTTTCAAGGGAAGACTTACAAATGGCCAACGGGTCTATGAAAAAATACTCAACATCACTAATCAGCAGGGAAATGTGAATCAAAAGATGTCTCCTCTTGTTAAAATGGTTGCTATCAAAAAGACAAAGACACCAAGTTCTAGCAAAGATGAGGAGAAAAGGAATCCTTCACATTGGTCTTCAGAACATAGACTATATATACTGTGAAAACCAGGAGAGAAGTTCCTCAAAAAAATGAAAAACAGAAATACCATATGATTCAGCAATCCCTCCTTTGGGTGCATATACCAAGGAGATTAAATCAATCTGTTGAAGAAGTATTTTCAACCTAGTGTTTATTATAGTGCTATTCATAGTAGCCAAGAAATGATTAAAACAACCTAAGTGTCCATCTGCTAACCAACGTATGAAGAAAATGTAGTTCATAGAAATGATGGGAAACTATCTGACCAGTAAAGGGATGAAATTCCGCCATTTGCACAACACTGACGGAATCAGAGATCTCCTAGTTAAGGGAAACAAACCAGACACAGACAAGGCTTTCCTGTGTGGAAAAAGGTGATCTATAAAGTTGAGATGGAGCAGTTAAATAGGAGCATGGAGTTCTAGTGGTTTATTACAGTAGGGTTACCACAGATAATAATAACAACAATAATAATATGTTACATATTTTTAAAACTGGAAGAAAAGAAATTAAATGTTTTCACCATAAAGAAATAATAAGTGTTCACCCCGATATGACAGTATGCAAGGACATATGTATTTAAATATCAGGTGGTATCCCATAAATATGTGTATTTTATGTACTAGATTTTAAAAATTGTAAAGAATTGCGAGAAAATAAAAATTCACATACAGTAAGAAATTTCATTATACTCTTTTCATATATAAACAAGTTTTGAAGGCAAAGAAAAAAAGTAGTACAAAATTAACCACTGAAACACATTGTAGATATGTAATGAGATTACTTCCTTTACAAAAGGTTCAAAAGAGTGTGGTCACCTCTCATACCATGTGAGGACTCAATAAGAAGATGCCACCTACAGGTCACCAAATTTGCTCGCTTCTTGACCTTAGCTTTTCTAGCCTCCTGAACTATAGAGCAATAAGTTTCTATTATTTATAAATTAGGCAGGGAAAGTATTTTTTATAGTACCCAGTACAGAGTAAGACAAGGCTCCACATAAAATCTGAAACTGTGAAGAGTCTTAACTTTGAGTTAAATAAAACACTCTTCAATATGATACAGTATGAGTCAGCTTTCTCATTACTAGAACAAGACCTTATACTTCAAAAGAGAAGAGGTTACACTGAGCCCACGTTTCAAGGGAATTCAGTCCTTGATGGTCTTTGTCTAGTGCAGACACATCATGGCAGAGCAGAGCTGTGCTTAGTTTGTGGGAAGCAGAGCAACAAACAGCACAGAGAAGGGGAAAGGGAGCAGGCATAGATCCCAAGGCCTGCAAGACGTGTACCCCAAGACCTTGCGCCCCGTACACCCAGAAGTGTGCTCCTCCAGCCCCTCAGGCATTTCCCAAAGCCAGTCAAGTTGACAAGCCATCCTAACCACCACAAGGCAAAATTACAAGTGATAAAAGATTAAAATATATCAAAATTAAAATTTTGTGCCATCAGATGAATGAGAAGACAACTCATAAAACAGGAGAAAAAGATTTTCAAATCATGTCCAACAGGAGATATATAATTAGAATTTATAAGAATTATTACACATCAATGATAGAATGACAAATGGTTCTGTTTAAAAATAGCAAATAATTTGAATAGCAGTTTCAGCTAGAAGAAGATCTACAAATTGCCAGTGAGGACATGAAAAGATGTTCAACAAAACCGATCATCAGAGAAATGCAAATCAAAACCACAAGGAGCTACTACTGCTAATACCATATGCTGGGGACTATGTGGAGAACTCAGAACTTTTATATACTACTGGTGGGAATGTAAGATGGTGCAGCTGCTTTGGAAAACAGTTGGGTACTTTCTTAACTAATTAAATGTAAAATTATCACATGGTCCAGCAAGTCTAACCTTAGGTATAGACTCAGGAGTACTAAAATCAAATACTTACACAAATAATGTGAATCCCAAGTTCACGTTATCACTAATGACAACAGCTGAAAGGTAGAAATCGAGAAATAGCCATCAAAGGATAAATGGATAAACAAAATATACTCTATCTATACAATATCATTTGTTCATGAAAATTGAGAAACGGATACATATTCCAAAATGGGTGAACTGTAAAAATATTATGCTAAATGAAAGAATCCAGTCATAAATCACAATGTAATGTATCATCCCATTTATAGAAATCTGTGTCAGATCAAGTAAATCTCTGGAAACAGAAAATTGACTAGTGGTTTCCTGGAACTGGACAACTGGAGAGAAACGAGAGTATCTGTTACTAGGTGTGGATTTTCTTTGTGGGTAATCCAAATGTTATAATAGTCATTGAACAACTGGAGACCCCAGTCTGAACATTCCAGAAATCATTGAAGTTGTTTGCTCAGAAATGCTGTAATTCTCATGTGTATAAGAACATATTCTCATGCATGTTTATTGCATCATTATCCTTACTGACATGATAATTATTTCAATTGAAATTATAATTAAGGTTACAGGAACTTATAAGTTTGGTTCAATATATTACATTCATACAGTGACATATGATAAAACTACTAAAAAGCATAGATTTATACCTTGAAGGAACTTCTCTGAGTTATTATGAGTGAAAAGATACACCATATAAGCTAGGTTTATAATGTGATCCCATTTTTTGTAAAATAAACAGTGACAAAAATGAAGACAAACTGTAGGAAGAGAAAAACTATAAATATTTTAATATCAGATTTATTGAGACATCATGAGATTCATACAAGCTATCTTTGGCTTCTACAATTACAAGAGGTGCTCAAAGTGGCGTCTATTAGCTTCCAAACATTTATTAGTACAGCAAACAGCTGCTTGGGTAATTTGACTGCTGAGATTGTTACACACGCATTTTCAATTTCTTCTCTAAGGCCTGGCAATGCAGTGAGCTTTCTGCCATATATGACATCCTCTGGGGTGCCCCCTATGAGGGTAACTCCACCTGTTAAAAAGGCATCGTGCTATCTTTGTTGTTGTTGATTTCTGAGACAGAGTCTAACTTTGTAGTTCAAATTGGTCCTAAGCTTAGCCTTGAACTCAGCAATCCTCCTGCCTCTGCCTCCTGGGTGCTGGGATTACAGGTGTGAGCCACCACACCCTGCTTTGTGGTGTGTGGTACTGACTGCTGGTGGGCGTGAGTCACCACACCCGACACTGTTGTATGTGGTTACGGGGGATCGAACTAGGGAGGAACCTTGCGCTTGCAAAGCAGGTGCAGGAACCACTGAGCTAAATCCCTGGCCACTATTTTTCTTTTCCTGAAGTGTCCCTACATTTCTTGGCAGACTCTGTGTATCAACATTTCTATATATACATTCCTCTACATTGTATATACAGGAGAGAGAGATAAAAATGTTATATGCTATGATCTAAGCACAAAGCAGCATATAGCGGAAAGATGATCCGGGAAGGAGTAGACCATGAGAACTATGAAAAAAATACTGTATTGGGTAGGTTTTCCAACACACATGCAAGTCAGCTAAATGTCTGACACCTGATCCTAAACTGAAATTTTTAAAACTACCACGATTTAAGATATTTCTAATTGATATCTATTCTCCATAGATCTGGTACCTGCTACTTGCTGGCTGTTACCACGAGTGTGTTAGCTTCTCTGCTGCATCCAAAAGGAAGAGCGTAGTGACATCTGCTCAGAGGGAAGTTCTGAGAGTGACAGGAGTTCACATGCACAAAGCACTCCAAACTGTGCTATTTGCTATTTACTCTTTGCTCCACTAGCCCTTTGCTGCAAATTCTGTGGAAAACTACAGCCCAAGCCTGCTCAGTGAGCTGGAAGACGGGGGTTTATTTCTCTCTCCCTGCTCTCTCCTCCTTTTTGCCATCGTCCTTCCAGCTTGCTGTGGGCCCCTCAGAAGTCACGGCAACATGGAACCGAGAAGCAGGCCAGCCACGAGGCAAGGCAAGGCCAAGCAGCGACATAAACGAACCTCGCAGGTCAGAAATGTGGGCAGCACAAAAGGAGGTGAGATTTATCTGAGGAGGAAAGTACAAACCAGTTTATCTGGAAAAAATAGTTCAATATACGTCCAACCCAGAGGGGGAGAAGGGGACATCTCAGCAGGGGGAGGGAAGAAGCAGAGAGGGGCCAGGCCCCAAGTATTCCTCTGCAAACAACTTGGCCACAGGAGAAGATAACTCCTCATGAGGGGCCCACTGATCCAGGGCTCCTTGTTCTGTAGATTGTTTATTTTTGCTTGATTTCAGTTTCATTGCTGACAGAGGCCAGCGGTCAAGAGCTTGCTGTGACTGTGCACCAAAAATAATTTTGTGAGTGGTGTTAGTCCTTACCTGGACAGTTTTAACAACTCGGAAAGAACAAGCACACTGAATGGATGCAGTGCCTTCATGATAAGCAAAAATACCAGATCTACTGGCAAGACAGCTCTCTGTCACCCTGAGATACGCGCATCTCACCCTGAGATGAGCCTTGGCCTCCGTAGTCACCCCTACAAACCACACTCCGTTTAGGTGCTAAAGGCCACGTGCGTGTGGCTGCCTCCTGGACTGACTGGAGCTGGCGCCGGCCTCTCCTCTCCTCTCCTCTCCTGCTGGGCCAATCACCTCAGGAGGCCCTGTGTCTACAGACAGGAACAGCAGACTCGTAATTAAGAACTAAGGCTTCAGTAGAAAGCTGATCAATAAAGCGGCCATCCTACTTGAAATGCCTCGGGGTCTTAATTGGCTTAACGCTAATGTCAATGGAGAACACAAAGAGAGTCAAAGCATAATTATCCCAGGAGCTCGGGCTGTGGGGCCAGGAAAGCCGTGGCTTTGGCAGAGGCTGCCTGCACCTGAGCAGCACCCCTCACTGTACCTTTGCCACATTCCTCTCAGGGTCCAGAACCCCAGGAGAGGAAAGTCTTTAGCCTGGGAACACAGAGACCTTGAGAGAGGAGATATGGAAACCAGGACAGCTTCCTGCTCTCTGCCTCTACCTCTGTGGCAGGAGGCCAGGCCCCGTCAGCTGTCTCTGAAAGCTCTCTGAGATCTGTCCCAATACCTCGAGTAATACCAACCTCCCTTAGCTCCAAGCAGCCTCCCTGATTCAGGCCTCCAAGGCCTCCACTTTCAACACCTCCTCCCAACTCTGTTGTTGTTAGTCGTGACTTTTTCCCTTTGTGTAGTGAAATTTATATTCCCAAATGACCTACCTAAAGCACATATCTAATTAGGTCGCTGTTTCACCTTCCATCTTACAAACACTCAATCTGTAGATGAAGCAAAGCCTTAAAGTGCACAGATGCTACCCGGGGACTGTGCAAGTCCCTGAGGGACATGAGGCTGAGAAAAAGCAAAGGCCTCAGGAGGCTGAGTCTCATGGAGAGAAAAGGCAACAGAAGAATTTTGCAAAAAATTATAATTCAGTGCCATGCAGAGGAAGGCGTGGGTGACGCTCTGTCGGGAGTGCAGTCCAGCTGGACGGTCAAGAGAACTCTTGCCGGAGAGTGAAACACATCCAAAGCTGGCTTGGAATCCACGAAACCAGTGTTTCTTACAACCTATTAACAGGTCAAAGGTATTATTAAGAGAATTTCAACTAACAATTTTGAAGCAAAATGATAGACTGGATTATAATAGTGCAGGAGAGTTTGTATCACTCTGTGAAATGGTCAGAGGGCTCCAGGGGGTTGGGAACTAGACAGAGAACCATCATGGAGGACACGGGCACATCCTGGATGAGAAACAGCCCCTTCAATGGCTAAACAGTAAGAGGACACGAGGTGTTTAGCCTCATCTTTAATTTGCAAGAACACTCCCGTCACTCATTCAGGCCTCATTAGGCCTCCGATCAAAGCAGCACACCAAAGAAGTCACAAAGACAAACCACACACAGGGCCCATCCCGCCAGGCCTATACTCCATCAAGAGAAACAGACAAGCATGCAAATAAGTACCTGACTACATTTTGAAAATCTTACAGGGATAAAGCATACATAATAGGATGCCCCGTGTGAAGATATAACTTCCACTATGGAAATCTCGAGAGCTTCTTCAAAGAGGAGACTTTTCTGGAACTCGGAAGAATGGAAAGGAATTGATCAAGCTAAAATGTTTGGCCCAGGAAGCAAGGTGTAAGCCTTCCAGGGGAAGAAGAGTGGGAGTAAAGTCATGGAAAAGCAGAGGCTATGTTTGGGGAACAGTAAGTGAGCCTAGCATGCTACATCCAGGAGTAGCAGGACTGACGTGAAAAGTAAGACGTGGGATGGTAGGTGGAAGACAGATCACAGAGGGCTTGCTTCCCTGGCCAAAGAAGTTGAGCTTTGCTTTGCAGGCAAGGAGAGAAATCATGAAAGTTTCTGGGCAGGAGAATAACATAGATGTTGCTATGTATTTCCAGCACACAGGAAGATCAATTGGTGAAAAGTAGGGGTAGAAAAATACATTACAGGACACTGTCAGTTCTCTTCGTCATGCTGGCCTCATCTGTGATCTGGGCAACAGGGACACAAAGAGGGAAACGGGGAACAAATGCCAGGCGGGGGAGTAGCTTACAGGAGGGTCACAGAGGATCAGTGTGTCTCGGTGCCCAGCTATGCCAATGTATATCAGTCCTCCGACCTCTGCATGGGCCCCGGCCTCTGCAAATTTGCAACTTAGCTCTGGCTTCTGATACCATCTGCAGAGACTGAGGAAAATAAAAAGCACCCAACCACATAAAGTGTTCATAATTCACTGGGGTGGAAGGGCCCTAAATCCACAACAATCTCAGCACCCCTAAAAGAAAGTCAATTATTTTAGAGTAAAAGGATTAACAGCTGGTATTTTTCAGTCTATATCCTTTTTGTGGATCTATCTCAATTTTGTTTTTAAGAGACTATTTCCTTTTCAAGGTTAAAAAGTAACAGAGCTGAGTTTCATCAAGTCTAAAGGGAACATGAAATAGAATGAGTCCATAACTAACGATATCAACACACCCGAGAAATCATAGCCTCTATCCCCACATAGAGGACTTGAATTCGTTCACTCTCAAAATCCGCTGATTGCCTCTGTCTCTGTGGATCTTCAATTCTTGAGTCACTAAAATCTATTAGATTTTATCCCTCTCCACTAAGGAAGCAAACAGATCTCTTGTTCACCTGCCACATCCCCCTCACCCAGTACATGTAGGCCCCCAATCATTGCATGGATAGATGGACCACGGTCCCCGTGAGAATATCACCTACGGAGTACACAGCACCTCTCCCAAAGACACAGCACAAGATTATTTCAATCAGATGTCTCTGACAACATAAGGGAAAATGTCTAATTGGCACAAGCAAATATCTTCTAGTAGAAGAAACTATATATTTACATATGTATATACCTACACACACACATATTTTCCTACTGTATGTTTTCCACGATGACTTCTTTCTGGCATATTTTAATTTTTAAGGCCTTGTACATATATAGCATGCTAAGGCAGAAAGGTGATGTGTCAAAGCATCATTATTTGGGTCAGGATTCCTCATTATGAGACAAAATCCCTTTCAAATTGCCTCCCGTAATAGACACAAGCGTGCTATCGAGCATGACAGAATACACAAACAAGGCCAGCAAAACACATACCCCTCCATCTCTTGGCTCAATTTCCTCTGGACTGGCTTCCTTCTTAGCTGGCCTCTACCTGAGCAACAATAAAGAAACAGAAAGCCTTTAAAGTGTTATCATTCTGTAATCCCAAAAGGAAGAAGAGAGTTTCTCTTTCCAAAGAGTTGCGGCTACAGTCCTAGGGTTGTCTCTGATTGGCCAGGTTTGGGTCACATGCCCACCCTCGAGCCAATCGCTAGGATTTCAATAGTCCACGTCTAATCCTTGAGTAAGAGAAATGAGACCGGCCCCTGCCTGACCCATGGAGAATATAAGCAGAGGAGTTGCAGCTCATGCAGTTCCCAACGAAACGGAGGTGCTACCAACAAAAACAGTAAATGTCTGCTTGCACTCTACTATGGCAGGTGTCTGAAGTGAGGTTGAATAGGACTGTGTCTGCTAGGCTGTGAGAACCGCGTCCTGAGTGATAAGAGATGGGAGTCAGGGTCAGTGAGCAGCTGTGGGGAAGGAGCCAGCCAGGCTGGGAGAGAGGCCCGAGCAGCATTCTACCTTCCAGCCGAAACACGCCCCCAAGTCACTGTCACTACCCGAGATGCCCAAACTGACTCAGGCACTTTCCAAGTTGCAAAACTTGCTCTCAGACTCAGCAGATATATTTTGCAACTGTTTTATGACCCACAGTTAAACAGGAGGAAATGAAGGGAGAAAAATCAGATACAGCTTCATGCATAAAACCCAGCCATACAATTAACAGAGCCCACATTAATCACACATCAGTTAGGCCTCAGTGGTTTGATAGTTATTTGCTGGCAGAAAGAAACTCATCCTGATAGGCAGAGGGTTAACGCCAGTAGGACTGGAAGACTTAAGTGCGGGGCTCCTACCATTAATTAATCAAGTAATCACTCTCTTTGTAGTAGTTGTGTGATATTTGGTAATTAGGTTTCTAAAATGTTTCTCCCCTGTTTAGCATTGGGTCTTCAGCATACCCAACATTCCTTTTATCTAGACGTTCCAGTGGAAGATGAGATGTGTTTTTAATAATAAAACCCTGGTATTTGTAGATCATTTTGTACTTTATAAAATGGCTCACTAGAGTCTTCCAGCAGCCTTCAGAGATAAGCAGGACAAATATTATTCTCCCAAGTAACTACCGGAGTGTCTGGCATGGAGGCAGCTTCTGATAATTGCCAACAGAGCCTGATTTTCTTACAAGGAGAATAATCAAGGTGCATAAGGTTCTGGTTCTGGTTCTGGGGGTGGTACAGACAGGTGGAGTCATGCAGCCAGAAAAGAACACCGTTTGGATGTAGGTCCGGAAATCAGAAGTCAGTCCTGCACAACTGTAAAGGCATTAAATAAACCTGAGCTTATAAGGAAATCTTCCAGGCCTATGAATGATAATCTTGTAAAGGTGAAAGAAAAGCAGTAACACAGAAAACCCAAGTTGGATGCATTTCATAAGACAATAACAAGAACTTGAATGATGCCTCACATTCTTATGGTGATTTACAATTCTTCCAGTCTCCTCGAAATGCATCATCCATTTAGCCTGGAATTCTGTAGACTGGAGTCTCTGTAGACCACCAGCATCCCTATGACTGAGAAATTGTTAGGAGAGAGGCGAAGTCTTGCATTGGTAGGAGACCTCCCATGTCTTTCTCATGATTTTAGCTCTTGCTGAACTGAAAATATGGTAAAATGTATTCAGGAAATGGTTCTTTGTTTTAATTAGAAAGTCATTGGCTCATTGAACTAATGTTGTTATCTCATTTTAGGACTTTGAGGTCTACTCTTGGACGCTAAGATTCTGTTTATTTATTTACTTACTTATTTACTTACTTACTTACTTACTTATTTTTTGGAGACAGAGTCTCACTTTGTAGTTCAGGCTGGCCCTGAGCTCAGCCTCAAACTCACATCACAATCCTCCTGCCTCTGCCTCCTAAGTGCTGGGATTGCAGGCATAAGCCACCATGCCCAGCACTGTGGTATGTGGTATTGATTGCTGGTGGGTGTGAGTCTCCACTGTTGGCTCGAGGTAACCGGCATTGTTGTGTGAGGTAACCGGGGATTGAACCAGGGTCCTTGCACTAGCAAGGCAGGTGCCGGAACCACTGAGCTAAATCCCCGGCCTAGAAGATAAAATCCTTAAAGATAATAGTTCCAAAACAGAAACAGCTGAACTGGCTCTAAATCATTCCCTCATTTCACTTACCTATGTTTTAAAGAGAGTGATGCCTGGTTCTATAGTGAGGGAGATGGTGGAAAGACGGACGGTTACAGTCCCGAGCAGGCATCCAAACCAACTATTACCGCACATCAGCAACAATGAATAAGGCAGGTCTTTCTGAGCACCTTCCACTGGTAAGGCTCTGTTCCAAGTGCTTTGCCTGCATTTTTCTTTAGTTCCTACTATAACTACCAAAGTAGACATTGTCATTAAGTCATTTTACAGATAAAGAAACTGAGAACATCAGTGAGTATGCGATGTGTCCACGTTCACAGAGTTACAAGAGATGTAGGAAACCAAGCTCGGGCTCAGTATATTACACTTTTCATACCGTGAGGACCCAAGTCACAGCAGGAATCAAGTTCAGCACAAGGAAAGATGCAGCAAAATGTCCCCGTGGCGTTGGCGGAGCAACATAAGAGACTGAGTATTTGAGGGAAAACTTGATGGATTGGAAGCATGTTTCCAGGCCAACCAGTGGGGGAGGGTGTCCCAAGCAAGGGGACCACGAGGCCAAAGCACAAAGACAGGACAGAAATCAGGACATCTAACATTCACCAGATCAGAGTGGGCTTGGCCACTGACGGTGGCCAAGGAGCAGGAGGAGAGGCCAGTGAGGAAGCATGACACGAATCCCACATCTCATTATTCGGTCATGCCCGGGTGCTTACGTGCTATGAAACACCTCGAGCTGGGCACTCCGCACATTCTCACGCAAACAGGTATTTTGTGCCAGTGCTCAACTTCTGCTCGATACTCAGTGCACAAGCGAACTCTCCTCAGTGTGGGCCGCCTCTGCCGCTTAATACCTTCTAGCCAGAACAGTTCGTTCTGTACTTGTCCATTTGACATTCCTGGTGCCTCCTGAAACCAATTACCACGACTGTCGGGTTTCTGTGTCATTGTCTTCACATGTGAAACAAATCTGTAATTCAACTTTGGTAACAAATGACTCTCACTGCTAGATGAACATCAACATGAACTTGACTTTAGTTTGCTAGGATCTCACTTCCTTGATGAACTGGCTAATTCTGCTATTACAGAAGAAGGTCAGAAGTCGCTCTTATCAACACGTGAATGCCATGTTTATTGGGGCTTTCTTTTTCTATCCTGTGGAAGATTTAAAACATTATAAATTACCTATGGAATCTAAGATCATCAGTTTAGATTCACAAATTTGAGTTCATCAAAATGTATCTTTGTTTCACATTGATCAAAAATGTATAGAAACATAATTTTAAAAGACTGAAGAGACACCAAAAGCATGGAGTGCCTGTACACATGGCTATGTGTGCACGTGTGCACGTGTGTGTGTGCATGTGTGTGTGTGTGTGTGTGTGGTGACAGACGTCAAGCCCAGGGCCTTGCACAGGCGAGGCAGACCTCTTCCACCACACTGCAGCCCCTGCTCAATTCTCTTGAAATATTAGGAAACGTTCTAATCTTTAAAATGTCCCCATAATGAGTCTGTATCCATTTGAAGAAGTCAGAACAAAACTCTAGATTGGAGAGCAGACGTTTTAAAAATCAAAGTAATATATGTACATAGTTCAAAAGTCAAATTTTTCCAAAAGCTCATCACAAAAATAGAAGTTTGCCTTTTACTTCCACTCACAACCTTACTAACCTATAGCCAACCCACCAAGGCTTGAACAACACTTTATTCTATGATTAGATAGAAATACTGCAGTTCTCCTTTGACTTTATAGCAGATAGGAGGTAGCTTATTTAACTTCCCAATTTATTTGTAATCCTATATTTAATTCACTTGCCTTTAAAGTTTAAGTAATAAACATAAATAATTTTTTATTTTTTTTCTGTGTTGGGGATTAAATCCAAAGTGTTGGCCAATTCTATATCGCCATCCTTTTTTATTGTGTTTGTTTTTGTTTGTTTGTTTGTTTTTAGAAACAAGTTCTAAGTCTCTCGGTTTCCCAGGCTGGTGATTCTCCTGGTTCAGCCTCCCAGAGTGCTGGGGTCACAGTCCTGCACACCACACCTGGGTCCAGTGTCACTTGCTGTAGACGGTCACTTACCTCCCTCGTCCTGCGGGTGTCGAGAGAGACTGGGTGCTGCTGGCGCGTCTTCAGCTCTTCCGCCTCCCGTGTTCAGCGTCTCAGTCTCACAGGCTTCACATTTGCCCCGTTCCTATTTGCTTCTGTCATCAGAACTACGTCTTCCTCGCTTTCTCCTCTCATTCTAAAACACGGGAACTAATAACAGCACGGGCATTAGTGTGACTATGAAATCACTGGTCATGACAGTCAGGTAATATTCTACACTTTCCTTCTTTTGTCTCTGCTTATCCTAACACAATTTTTAAGCTTTCTATTCCATCAGGTAGTCTGAGAAGTCCTTTCCCCCAGACCCTGTCCTTCAGTCTTCTGCCGTACTAACTCCTGGATAGCTGGTTCTGTGGGTACAGTGGACAGGGCACCTGACTCCCCAAAATGCATCCTGTCACAGATGGGTTTCCTGAACACTTTCCCTAAAACTCTGTCCTTCCCCACATTGCCTGTCCCTTGTCTTCTGCTTTATCTTCCTATCGCAGAAAGATATTTTACATATTTATCTGGTTTATCATCAATTTGCATGAATATAACTTCCATAAAGATGGGAAACTCAGTTTATTTTATTTTCTGCTTTCTCTCTGCTGCATAGACACACTGGGCACTAAACAGAAGAATCAAGGCTTATCTTTCAGAAACAGGTGGCCCTCAGCCAACGTGGGCTGCAGAGAGAAGCCGGTTTCTCTCCTGACACTTAGGAACAAAGAAACATTTGCTGGGGCTGTATCTGACCACCATGTGTGACAAGGAAGGAAAGCAGCCAAAGCCAGTGATGACGGTACAGACAGACACTACAAGTCAACACAATCGTGATTTTGAGCCATTTAATGAAGCAGACAGCACTCCCCCCTGTATCTGGTTTTTGTTAAGGCCAATTTGGTTAAATTTTCTACTACTTTCAGGCAAGGAATCTTACATCCTATCTTACTCTGCTGAGCGTGGGCTGTCTTAGAGAGTCTCTCCTCTGCTTTCTTGAACCCAAGTCATACTTCCATGGATAAAATATCTTCATTTAGTTTACTTCCTGCTTCTCTTAGATCACATCCTGAATAGCTATCTGAGAAATACACAATGGAAATAATTTTTCTGAGTCCTCAAATATGTTAAAACATTTCAGAGGGCCGGAGATTTAGCTCAGTGGTTCCGGCACCTGTCTTGCAAGCGCAAGGACCTGGTTCGATCCCCAGTAACCACATACAATACTGGGTGTGGAGACTCACGCCCAGCAGCAACCAGTAGCACATACCACAGTGCCGGGCATGGTGGCTCACGCCTGTAATCCCAGCACTCGGGAGGCAGAGGCAGGAGGATTGTGATGCAAGTTTGAGGCTGCGCTCAGGACCAGCCTGAACCACAAAGCAAGATTCTGTCTCAAAAAAAAAAACGTTGTTATAGTCTTACTACAGTACAGTACTGTACAGAATGTGGAGTAGATATTGTGAAATAGAAAATATTGAAAGGGAAAAGAGGGGTAGGGGTGAGGAATGGGAAAGAAGAACTGTGATGGTACAACAAGTAGACAAAGCCTGTGTATGTCGGGGCAGGCGAGTTGTAGGGTGGGCAGGGGAATGGGAAAATGAGAATCAGTCGTGCCATAGACTGGCACCAATCCCCAATGCTGAGTATGAATAGGATGTGTGTGTATATATAAAATGTACCAATAAAGAATAAATAAAAAATCATTTAAATCAATTAAAGAACAGAATATGCAAAGGCAATGGGAAAAAATAAGAACCAAGATAGCTCATGTACAGATACAAATTCTCAATGTTGAATGTGATCATAATGTATACCTAAAACGTACCAATAAACTCAATAAAGAAAAGGGTATGTAAAAAATAATGATTTACACCTGATGGGTGATGTTGCTAAGGTCAGGCAATGACCGTCAATACCATCCCTCAGGCTGGTTTTCTGGGATTTATTTAGACTTAGAGTCCAAAAAAGAAAGGAGAGGGAGGAATCCTCTTTGGGGCTAGGTTTAGTGGGCCATCTGAAAAGAGGATAGACATTGACATTGTCTGCCTCTGTGGAGGACCAGGGGAGAATTAAGGCCCGATTGGCCTCCGCTGTGAGCACCACAGAGAAAGGGTGCATCAAGGGTGATTCGTTAGGAGAATATAGGTCAGCTGAGGCTGAGTGGTTTCCCCGAGAAGGTGCTAATTAATGGATGTTGGATTGTGTTACCTGGATTGCTTGTGCCTGTGTTTGGGTGAATAAAAGCCAGGTGAGGGAGTGGCCCCGGCTTCTCTGCCTGCTGGAGATAACAACCTCTGGGCCACCTCCGTGTGGAGCCGCTTCCGTATCTGTTGCTAATCGTCCGTGTTCAGCCCCCGCGCAGGGCCAGCGGGGTGAGTGGGCTACAAGTGGTGCCCCAGGGTTGCGCGGGAACCCTGGAGTCACCTCTGTACTCTGGCAAGTGAGTCAGCATTGCTCTTTGGCTATTTATTTTTGCTCAACGATGAAAAGATGGCGTCTGCCGTGCATTTCATTTTCTTTTCCAGATAAGTTTAGTCAGAGAAAGGATTAAACACTGCGATGTGTAGCTCGACTGAGGAACACGAACTGGGAATCATGGGCTTTTATCCGGATAGGACCTTGCGGAGCCTTCATATTGTCTATAAAATACGGGCAATGGTTTCTAAATTGATAACTATTAGGGGTATTAAATGACCAAGAGCCTGGCCTTTGTGTTTCCTTCATGTTAGCCGTTACTATGTTCACTTAAAATAATTTCTTTTTGTTTGTTTATTTATTTTTAGTGTTTTGTTTAATTGAAATCTTATTGGTACATTACATATACACATCATGATTGCACTCAACAATGAGAATGTGTACCAGTAGATGACACAACTTAATTCTCATCTTTCCGCATAGCCCTACCCACCCTACCACCCCCACCTCCTATATACATAAACCTGAGGACCAGAGGAATACATTAGAAGACACAGAAACAACTCCAGATACACTAAGCCACCTTCTCTTTGA
Source organism: Petromus typicus (assembly GCA_004026965.1). NCBI lineage: Eukaryota > Metazoa > Chordata > Mammalia > Rodentia > Petromuridae > Petromus > Petromus typicus. The sequence goes on along the minus strand of PVIR01012895.1, from coordinate 7,027 downwards.
CAAAGGAACCAAACATCCTCCATGGAGGAAAGATGGCCTCTTCAATAAATGGTGCTGAAAAACTTGGGCTTTAAAGCGCCAAAGACTCAAGCTAGACCTCTCTCTTTCACTGTGTACTAAATTAAAATCAAAGTGCATTAGAGACCTAAACATTAAAGCGGAAACACTAAACCTACTGGACAAAAGGTTAGGCAAAACTCTTGGAGACATTGGCTTAGGCAAAGATTTTATGAACAAAACTTGGATAGCTTCAGAATTGGCAGAAGAAATCAACAAATGGGATCTCATTCGATTAAAAAGCTTCTGCACAGCAAGGGAAACCACCAACAGAACGAAAAGGCAACCAACAATATGAGAAAGAACTTTACCAGCTGTTTCTCAGACAAAGAGCTACCATCTAGAATATATAAAGAGCTTCAAAAGGTCAGCCCATCCGAATTTTATGACCTAATTCAAAAATGGGCATCTGAAAGGAACAGATACTTTTCAGAGGAAGAAGTAAGAGCAGCCAGGAAGTGTATGAAGAAATGCTCAACGTCATTGGTCATTCGAAAGATGCAGATGAAAACAACACTGAGATTTCATCCCACTCCACAAACAATGGCTGCCATGTCAAAATTAGCCAGCAGCAAAAGTTGGCAGGGCTGTGGAGAAATAGGAACCCTTCTCCACTTTTGGTGGGAATGTAGACTCGTACCACCTCTGTGGAAATCAGTGTGGAGATTCCTCAAAAAGCTAGGAAATATGGGGCTGGGGATTTAGCTCAGTGGTTCCAGCACCTGTCTTGCAAGCGCAAGGACCTGGGTTCGATCCCTGGTTAACCCCATACAGTACTGGGTGTGGAGACTCACGCCCAGCAGCAATCAGTACCACATACCACAGTGCCGGGCGTGGTGGCTCATGCCTGTAATCCCAGCACTCGGGAGGCAGAGGCAGGAGGATTGCTGTGATGAGTTTGAGGCTGAGCTCAGGGCCAGCCTGAACCACAAAGTGAGACCCTGTCTCAACAAAAAACAGAAAACAAACAAACAAAGTTTCAGGTTCCCCTTTAAGCATCTTGGGTGAGTTGAATAACCCTAGAACTCTAGGTTGAACAATCATAAAGTCTTCGCACCTGAAAGCATCATTTGAATTACTTTTTACCATCTGCTGTCACTGATGCAATATCTGGGCCCTCTAGTGCTCTCCTGGGAAATAGAATAGCCACATTTAGCAAATAATACATACAAGACACTTAATTTTGCATTTCATATAAACAATGAACTATTTGAGGCACACTCTAAGTTACCTATTGTCTTTATAAACATCAACTTGGATTCTACATTTTATCTGTCAATGCTACAAGGGAAACTTTTAGTATAGTCTCTATATCCTTCATGATCTCATATCTCACAGTATTTCTAGATCTGAGTTTTCTGGGATGTTTTTTAACTCACTGAGCTCCCAAAACAAGTGTATGATTCATGTTCATGTAGTTAACTGGTGGATTACCATTATCTAACAGAAGACCCAGCCCTCTATGTATTTATGTGAGTGGAACTAGAACAAGAAAAAAACAAAATACATCAACAGTACATCCAATCTAGATTCCTAAAATTGGTAATTATCAGAGTAGAGATACAGCAAGACTAGTGTACTATCCATGGGGCCCTGTCAGCCGGTTGAATTATCTGGTTTCAAACCTGGCTACCCAGTTAGCATTTCACACATGAGTGAACAACCTCAGAAAAAAGGCACGAGTTCAGGCTGGAAAGCTTTCCATTGTCAGGGTGAATATTCTGGACACATCCCCAACTTGCAGTGTCATTGCTCGCCTGTGACTCACTGGAAAGAATCACTGTTTCTAAAGGAGACGATGATTTGCTGGTGAGACACATATTTCTCAAGGTTATCTCTGAGTGAATTGGCCAGAAAGTAAGTGCAGACGGAGAGAGGTAAGAAGTAATCATTTCAGAAAGTAGTGGCAAAATTAGGCAAGGTAAAAGATACGTCAAAGAAAAATAGGTGAGCTGCAATCAGGAGAGAGAGAGACAGAGACAGAGACAGAGAGACAGAGACAGAGACAGACAGTGAAAGAGCAAGAACAATCTCCAAACTGATCTCCACAGGGGTTGTACGAGTCTACAGTCCCATCAACAGTGGAGAAGGGTTCCTTCTTCTCCGCAGCCTCGCCAACATTTGCCGTTGGCTGATTCTGAAATGGTAACCATTCTTTGTGGAGTGAGATGAAATCTCAGCATTGTTTTCATCTGCATCTCTCAAATGACTAATGATGTTGAGCATTTCTTCATATACTTCTTAGCTGCTCTTACTTCTTCCTCTGAAAAGTATCTGTTCATTTCAGATGCCCATTTTTGAATTGGGTCTTTAAATTTGGGTGGGCTGATTTTTTTGAGCTCTTTATATATTCTAGACAGTAACCCTTTGTCTGAGGAACAGCTGGTAAAGATTTTTTCCCACATTGTTGGTTGCCTTTTTGCTCTGTTGGTGGTTCCCTTTGCTGTGCAGAAGCTTTTTAAAAGAATGAGGTCCCATTTGTTGATTTCTTCAGCCAATTCCTGTGCTATAGAGGTTTTGTTCAAGAAGTCTTTCCCTAAGCCAGTGTCTTCAAGAGTTTTATCTAACCTGTTTTGCATCAGGTTTAGAGCATTTTTTTTTAATATTTAGGTCTCTTATCCACTTTGATTTTAACTTGGAACATGGTGAAAGAGATAGATCTAGCTTTAGTCTTTGGCAAATTAAAGCCCAGTTTTCCCAGCACCATTTGTTGAAAAGGCTATCTTTCCTCCATTGAGGATTTTTGGCTCCTTTGTCAAAGATGAGACTAAGTGTATCTGGAGTAGTTTCTGGATCTTCTAGTCTACTCCACTGATCCTTAGGTCTGTTACTTTGCCAGTACCATTCAGTTTTATCATGGTGGCTTTATAGTATAGTTTCAGGTTCGGGGTTGTAATACCCCCCCATGTCCCTGTTGCCCAGTCCTCACTCTGCTAGGTATATACACAAAAGAATTAAAAGACTCATATCACAGTGACATATGTGCACCCATGTTTATAGCAGCTCAGTTTGTGATTGCTAAAAGCTGTGGTTCTTCTACAGAATGGAGTATTATTCTGCCATAAAAAATGATAAGTTTAAATCATTTATACTTAATGGACATACTTTGAGGATATCCTCATAAGTGAAATAAATAGGTCACAGATAGGTACATATTGCATCTTTTCTCTGGTATGAGAAAATAAAGATGTAAATGAATTCTAGAATTGTATGATATATATTGTGATATAGAAAATACTCAAAGTGAAATAGGGTGAAGGGGAAAAAATAATGGGATTATAACAAAAACGAAAGGAAACAAATTTTATGTATATAGAAGGGTGGTAGGTTGGGTAGGGCTATGGGAAAAATGAGCATTAAGTTGTGTCATATACTGGTACAAATTCTCATTGTGGAGTATAATCATGATAGGTATATGTAGTGTACCAATAAAGATTTCAATAAAAAAAAGAAAGAGAAAGAGCACTTTAAAATGATGACTTACAAGCATTGAACTAGATACAACTTTTGAAAACCTCAGAAATAATTCAGTGCTGGGGCAAAGGAGGCTCAGTGGTAGAGCACCTACTTGCCTAGCATGTGTGAGCCCTGGGATCAACCCCTACCCCCTAAACAATAAAAGATAACTACCTAGCTAGTCCAGGCCTTTGTGGGAGCAGAGTCAATACCAAGGAATAGATTGCCGGGCTCACAGAACCAGTATAGACCAGTTCCTCTGATTCCCAAATCAGTCTTTTCTCTGCTCCAGAGCTGCTATTTGGGGCCAACTGCACACCAGGCCTATTTAATCATCTTGACAGCCTCTGAGAATGATAAACCTTCTCTGCAATGATCTGACTCAGCTCAGAGGAGCAGCATTATAAACACCCCATTAGAAGGTAGTTACTCCAGGGCTAACTCAGAGGGCCAGGAGAAGGCTCCCCTGACCCAAACTATTGCTTGCACCCACCCACCTTGTACCAAAGAATCACCTCCATGTGAAAATGATTAAGACACCGTATGTCTGTGAACCAGTTCCCCAAGATAAACGAGATTATGTATTGCGAACATATACAAATTTTTAAACATGAAATTAAATAAACGTCTTTTGAAATGAGCTATGTTTTACATTTTCCTCAGATCTTTGTAGAGGCTCCTTAACAAAAAAAAAAAATGTTTGATGGTTTGTCACGCAGGACAAATGCATTTTGATTGGAAAGGGGTTGGATGATGAGACAGTGGTCTGAAATGCATCAGGACCCATCGGGTACAAAGGGCAGCAAGTGTTCACTTCACCATCATCATTTCGTGTGAGAACAAAGCGACCAATTGCTTTGTGCTCTAATCATCTCCTTGTCATCAGGCTTCACGTTTGGTGCCTGGTGTCACAGTATGACCTGGTTTCTTTGATTACTTGAATAATTCACATTTTGTATCTGAATATGGGATATTTTCCCCAGAACAAAGTTCCTGTAAATGGCAATTTTTTTCAGCATCAAAATTGTTATGCCTGGACTCCAGTGCAAAAATGTTATTGTCATATCCATGAAGGTCATTCACCTTCGGTTCTCTGTGGCCCAAAATTAAGGTAGGTGAAGTCTGAAAGGCACCCTTGGCTTTGTCAATAGAGAGATGATGTTTAGCCTTGGCAGGTGTGACGGCCTGACAGAGACCAGGACAGAGTAACGCCACTTACTCAGAAATGAATGCTAATGAAAAAGTGGTAGAAGTTCCTCAACACAGCCCTTCAGACCAAACAGAGAAAACATTTTGGTTGGATAAGCAATTGGTTGGTTGATTTTAACTGTGGGACAGACTAGAGCATTTCCATGAGTTTGAAGGAATGAGTTGGGATCTTAATTTCTTCTCTTGCTCTGGATTCACTGCTCAGAACAAATTCTTCTCTAGATGAAGTTTTCCAAGAGTCACCTGGTCAGTTGGCCAAGGTATTCGACTGAAATCAGCTCCTTTTATTCTTTGTTGGCCTATGTTCTTGATGGTCTCTGTATTTTGCAAATTAGTTTTCAGTGGGTCATAAGACTACAGGTCACATCTGTACAAACACAGTTGAAAGGACTGTAAAGTCTCCGTGGGCATGGCAGGGAGGAAGGAAAGCAAACACTTTCCATATGTTAGACACCAGGGTAGCACTTGACTAATAACTAACAACTTTTTGACCCTAACAACAACTATATGAAATAGTAACTTGTCTTTCCTTAATAGATCAGGAGTTGAATCTTAAGGAGATTACCTCACTAACTCAAAATCACAGTAAAGGGCCGGGGATATAGCTCAGTGGTTCCGGCACCTGTCTTGCAAGCGCAAGGACCTGGGTTCAATCCCCGGTAACCACATAACAATACTGGGTGTGGAGACTCACCCCAGCAGCAACCAGTACCACATACCACAGTGCCGGGCGTGGTGGCTCACGCCTGTAATCCCAGCACTTGGGAGGCAGAGGCAGGAGGATTGCTGTGACGTGAGTTTGAGGCTGAGTTCAGGGCCAGCCTGAACCACAAAGTGAGACCCTGTCTCAAAAAACCTTAAAAAAAAAAAATCACAGTAAAGGCTGAATCAGACCCTTAAATCCTAAACTGTACCATCTCTTAGGAATGCACAGTAAAGCTAGTCTAGTAGGTACCAGTTAATAAATGCCTTTAACAGCCAAAACTTGTAGTTCCTAGGTACAGTCATATTTATTGCCTTATTTAATATTATTGCACTTTCAAAACAACCTTATAAAAAAGCAAAGCAGAAAGCACTGTTTATTAACACAGGGGCACATACACACACACACACACACACACACACACACACACACACACACATGCACTCTGGGGCGGTAACAACAGAGCTTGTGACAGCTCAGCAGCCAACTTCTCTGCAGAGCTACAGGACCCTGAAGGGAGAGATTCAATCCTCTACTGTTTTTAGCAAGTAGCACCTGGTGTCCAGGGTAGAGAAAATAAACCTATTCCATCAAAATGCCAGAACATAGGCCTTCTGGCTGATTTCTCAGAGGCTCAAGAGAGAAGATTCATAAATAATAACCAAGGAAACTGTTTCCAAGTAGAACAAATGCTAAATAAATACAGAAGGCAGGTCTTGACCACTCCTAAAATTCTCTCCTATGCAAAGTAATTTATAGTAACTCTCTTAAAATTTGAATAAAAATTACATGTCTTTTTTTTGTTATTGTTGGGGGGGTTTTTGTTTTGTTTTTTTGGTGCTGGAGATGAAACTCAGGATCTTGCACTTGCCAGGCAGGTGCCAGAACCACTGAATTAAATTCTCAACTCAGTAGGTAATTTTTGGACTAACCTATTGAACTAGGCTTTAACAAACCAGACTATAAATCAAAATGGAGTCACTCATGCCCAGATACATGTCACCACACTGAAGCTAAGCTTCTTATCAAATTTTCCAATAATCAGGCTTAGTGAGACAACCATCAAGTTTCCCAAAGAGGCCTATTTCATTTGGGAGAATAAAGAAGTTTCCTCTGTCTTAAACCTTGCCAGAAAAAGGTAACTTTAAATAATCTGTTATTAACTAATCAGTTACTTCTCTAGTCTTCTGTTTTCCTATCTTCATTTCACATGGAAAGTAACTGAATTTACCAATCTGATTTTGCTTTTAGTTTCTACTTCCTTTACATTATTTTCTGTCGATAAAACCAACATCTTCAGTGTGGCACTGAGAATGTGCATTATATTTTATAGAATAAAGTGGTTTTTTTATGCTAAAGTTTTTTTCTAAAGAAAGCTAGTTAAGGTCTGTAAATTGTTGAACTTTGGTTTTTTTTGTTTTGTTTTTTGTTTCTTTGTTTTTTTGGGTTTTTTTTTTTTTTGACAAATTGTGGGTCTCTTTGGTGAGGCAATAATTTCCAATTAGCCTTGGAGATAAGAAAAATTAAGTAGATGCATATCTTATGAATACACTAACTGACAATTTTTAAAAAGCAATACCTGTCCGTTAAGGAAATGAACCA
>PVIR01012894.1:0-43421 GCA_004026965.1 Petromus typicus | reverse complement strand
AAAAAAAAAAGCTACACAGGACACCTACAACTAATGTCATATTTGGTTGTGAAAGCATGCATATTTTTTCCTCAGATTAGAAACATGATGTGTGCTGTAATCATGCTTTTATCATTGCCATTTCAAAGCTCTTAGCCAGTAGAACAAGGCAAAGAAAAGAAACATAAAGTACTCAGATTGGAAAAAAGGAAATAATTTTCATGATGATGCAATCATTTATATGGAACCTCATGGAATTTACAAAAGGCAAGTAAAATTAGTAAGTGAATTTAGCACATTTTCAGTTTTGAGATCAATATATAAACAGTATTTCACTTCATACAATTGTAAATTGTAATTAAAATAATACAATTTGCAATGATATCACAAATATCAAATAAAGGATCAATCTAACAAAAATGTGATTGACTTATGAATTGAAATACATGAGTGAAAGACCTAGGAACAAAGACTACAGAACATTTCTGAGCAAAATTAAACAACATCTACCTAAATGGGAAGATATACCATTTTAATGGTTTGGAAGATTCGTTTTTGTTAAAATGTGCATTCTCCAAAATTGATCTATATGTACAGTCCTATTGCAATCAAAATTCCAGCATTGCTGTGACAGAAATCAATAAGCTGATTCTAAAATTCACATAGAAACACAAAGGACTCAGAGAGCCAACACCACTTTGGAAAAAGACCATCGGCAGACTAATATTATTTGATCTGAAGTTTTATTACAGACCTATAGTAACTTACAAAATGTGGTACCAACCTCAAGATAGATAAAGATGTCAATGGACACACTACAGATTGAAGAAGTTGACCCACACATATATGAACAAACTTTTTTTTTGGAAAAAGGTAAAAGACAAGTGGAGAAAAGCTAGTCTTATCAACAGAAGTTATTAAACTTGGTCATTCAAAGTGAGCTATTTCTTGTCTCTCACCATCTACAAAAACTAGCTCAAACAGGTAAAACAGGTAAAACATAAGTGAAAGTCTTTAAAACTTAGGTTGAATAAACATTTCCCACGATTCTGAGTGAAAGCACGATCTATAATAAGCAAATTAATAAATCAAACCTCATGTAGGCTAAAATCTTGTCTTTAAAAGAGAAAAGTAGAGTTTTTGCAAATGGGAAGGGAACCAAGAAATGGGTGAGGGGACATAAAAAAGTGAAGATGTTATGCACGTGCACCAACCTCTGTGATAAATATAATCATTGTGAACTATAAATGTGCACTTCTGATAATAAAATATAAATTTGAAAGAAAAAATAAAAGTCACTGTTAAGAGGATAAAAAGCCCAGAAATACACTTGGAAGAAGTACTTGTGCATCATTTATCTGATAAAGAGCTTATATACAGATCAAATGAAAAACCTTCAAAATTGATTACTGTCCATAATCCCAGTACTCTGAATGGCTAAAACAAGGATCACAAATTCAAGTCCCACTTGGGCAAACAGTGACTTGGGCCCTGTCTCAAAATTTAAAAAGTTACAAAAAGGCTGGGGATGTAGCTCAGTGAAAAAGTCCTGGGTTCAGACCCCAGAACTGCAAAACAAACCAAAAGAAAAGAAAAAGTCATGACTTAAAAATGAAACCACAAATAATCCAGCAAGAAAAATGGGCAAAATCTGAAAAAAAAGACTTTAACAAAGACAATTTATGCTCAAAAAGATGATCAATGTCATTAGTCAATAAGGGAGATACAAATTCATACCATATCAAGACACATATGTGGATTAGAACGGTTATATTTGAATGGATAGAATTGAAAAAGATTTATCAAACAAAGATGAGTGGAGATGTAGAGAAACTGAAAACCCTCAGACACTTCGTGGAAGGAAAGTAAGATTGCATAGTTCCCTGGGAAACAGTGATGATGATGTGTATTCATAATGTGCCAATAAAGATTTGAAAAAAAGAAAAACGGGTTAAACGTAAGTGAAGTATGTGGTCCAGTCATTTTTATCTACTTGCCCAAGACAAAGAAAAAAACATATGTTCACAGAAATACCTGGGCATGGATGTATATGGGAGCTTTGTCAATAACAACCTTCAATGGAAAAGAACTCTCGTGTCTACCATCAGGCACACAATCTATGCCCTGTCCATAGGATGAAATACTACTCATCAGTCACAAAGAGTGAACCGCTGAGAGGTGTTGTAACACAGACGGATTTCAAAAGTTTCTCTGAGAGAAGCCAGATCCCAGCAGAGGAGGATGATTCCATTTGTGTTCAGTTCAATAAAATGGAGACTAATCTATGATAACAAAGCAGATAGGTGCTTGTGTGGGGCTGAGGGAGGGCAGCGACTCGTGGTGGGGTTAACAAAGGAAACTGATTCCACGGGTGGTGACAGTGCATGTCAAAAGTTAGCATAATGTAATCTTTAAATAGTTGCTATTTGTTGTGTAGAATTCTAACACCTAAGGCTGTTGAAAGCAGAAAGAATCGATATGGTCAACAAGTTTCTGGAGGTCAGGACTGCCATTTGCAATCCTGGAGAGATTGTTATAAAAAGTGATAATAATCACCGTCACTGTATGGTGCATTCTGCTTTACATGCTTTCTGTTTTACATATACATTAATATATTTAATCCACATTCCCTCAGAGGTCCCATATTTCTTAGGAGGAAATGGGAGTTACCACGAGGTTTCAGAGCCAGTAGTTGCCAAACAAGATTGATCCTGGGACAGGGGTGTGTTTTTCCATGTACTGAGCCTGGGAGATTGGTGACCCCACCGGGACTTGTACATAGGCCTGAGGGAGGACACATCAGTCCCTGGGGTGAAGCTGGTGCCTAAGGACCTCTGTATCCCATGTCAGTATGAATCTCAGCTTACAATGTGGGAAAAGGATTGGTCTAAAAAGAAAAACACAATTTTGGAAGCAATAGACACAACTTCCAGAGTCACTACTGGCTACTGTTTAAGGCTTTTCTTTCTTCTTAAAAACTGTAAAATGAGGTTTCATACTGACAATTTTTTCTTTTCTTTTCTTTTTTTTTGAGACAGGGTCTTGCTTTGTAGTTCAGGCTGGCCCTGAGCTCAGCCTCAAACTCACATCACAGCAATCCTCCTGCCTCTGCCTTCCTTGTGCTGGGATTACAGGCATGAGCCACCACGCCCGGCACTCTGGTATGTGGTACTGGTTGCTGCTGGGCATGAGTCTCCATACCCAGTATTGTATATGGTTACTGGGGATCGAACCCGAGTCCTTACACTTGCAAGACAAGTGCCGGAACCACTGAGCTAAATCCCTGGTCCACTGACAATTTTTTCTTATTGGAGGCCCAGCTTCCTTTCTTCCCATCTGCTCCAACTTCAGGACTTTCAAATCTCTTCTGCTAATCAACATAGAATCCATCACATGAGGCTGGAATTATTACTTTTGCTTCTGTTCCTGATCTGAGACCTCTTAGCAAAGGAGCAGCAAAGCTAATATTTATATCAGTGGCTGTGTGAACTACTGTTCTCGGTACTTCACAGAGATTAACTCCCAGCATTTGCCCGTCTATCATAGATTGTGTTGTTATCATGCAGTTTGCAAAGGAGATGGGGAACTGTCTGTCTTTGGCATTGGATCCCCAAGTGCTTGGAGCTGTGTCTTCCCTGGAACACAGTAGGCACTGGACAAACATGTACTCAACTAAACTGAGTAACGGGCCCCTACTTGTGGGAGTTACTGGTTTTTGTCGGTCCCTAGACATACAGCACTGTTTAGCTGAGCAGAACACAGAGGTACCAGAGTGGGAAGCAGAGAGAATCAGGAAATTAAATATTGATGTTCACTCACAAGGGCAGCGTTGGGTTTGGAGAAAATGTGGAAACTTCAGGCGGAGCTGTCTAATTCTTGTACTGTCCGCAAAGCTCTCTCCTTCCAAAGAGAGTCTCTATACCTGAGAGTGAATGATTCATGTTTTATTTAAAACCCACTCTATGTGTACTTGCTGTGGCAGAATTCCTTTTGTTGAACTCTGGCTTCTTTTTAATCATCTGATGGGCAAATGAGTAAAATTTCTCCTTAGGCCAAAGGGGGGACCCCTTTCTAATGACAAGATTTCCCAGGTATGTGACTGATCTCCAGCCTGAGAGCAGTGACACATTCCCTTTCTTTTCTATTTGTAATTGAAATCCATCAATTAGATACTATTAAAGAGCTCAATGCAAATTGTTAGAATTCTCTAGGAAATGAGCCTTTCCTTGAAAAAAAAAAGTCTCCAACTTTAATATTGCTGCTTCTTATTTTAATGATTCAGCTTTAGCTTCAAGACGCCATTTGCTGCATTATTCAGAAGGAGTTTACAAAAGGGTTTTGATCTCTGGCTCACAGCTTTTAAAACCCAAGGAGCCCTAAGCAGCATGAAGCTAACTTAGAGATGAGGTGAATTGAAACACAGTTTTCTCTCTTTGGTCCCGGATTAACAATCTGCCCCCAGGTGGGACTGTTTATCCTTATCACATGAGACCTCAGCTGGAGAGATCCTGGATGTGTTGCTGCGTTCCCTCCCCTTTTATTACTGCTAAGCAGAAGCTCCCAGCCACTCCCAACCCACCTTCCGATTTAAGTAATTGCAGATTCATTGTGGTTGATGGCAGTAGCAAGAAGGGGGCAGAAACCCAACACCCCGAGCCCTTAATCAACCAAAAGAGAAACAAATGGGAAAATCAGCAGAGATATTGGAAGGGCTGCATTGGACATAAATAAGCTACATCCTTTGTAACAATACAGTAACCTCAAACATGATGAGCATACAGTGGTGGCATTGAAACGGTCAGTTACACAGGTGATTGGATGCAGGTAGGTTCCTTTTAGTTTGGCACTTTATATTCATTCACTATAGTGGGTGCTCTTGAAGCCTCAAAGACAAACATTATTTTAGATATCTGTAATTTCCACATACATGTCCTTGGAGAATATCATAAAATGTGAGATATTCAGCAGTGTTTGAAATCTGCTTGTTTCCTTCAGCTGGGGAATTTTCTCCACAATCAAATGATTCATTTTACACAGGGTTTATGCCTGAACTTAGTTAAGATTTTGGCATTTCAGTTATTAAAGCAGAAAATTCAAGCATGCAGGCAGCTAAAACCTTTCCAGGCAGTTTCATGGCATTAGAATATCTTGTAGCCATCAGAAACTGCTTAAATGAGAAGCTAGGAAAGAGAAAGCCAAAGGACTCAGGTTATCTTACCTTCTAGAGGGAGGCAAATTTCCTGCCTCTGCACCAGGGACTTGTGGGGCATCCCAGAATGCATTGCTCCATCAGAAGCACTTTTTTGGGGTCTCTGTTTTTCACATAACAGGTATTCGAGGAAAAGCTCTGCTCTTGGAAGCCAGAAAAATGATTTTCTGTTATAGGCAAAGAGGAGACAGATTCAGACCTTCACTAGAACTCTTTTAGCTTAGCAGCGGTGATTAACACTGTTTTGGGGCATGTGTGCTTTGAGACTGGGTAGTGGTGGAGTTGCTCTTTTGAATAGGAGATGTTTTTGAAAATTATTATTAAAATTATTTCTAAAAGAAGGTTTACAAGTTTTCATAGATGTGATGCCCACTGGGGATTGACAATCAATGTAATGGGCCAAAATAGTGAATGGATAATTATTGCTGGAGTTGTGATTTAAATGATGTAGGAGAGGTTCATACTGTGAGTCGTTTGAGTCTTGTCAGAGGAAGAGGGCAGAGGAGTTAGTCCTGAATGAAGAGTATAATTTTTTTTTTGTTGTTTTTGAGACAGGTCATACTCTGTAGTTTAAACTGGCCCTGAGCTCACTAGGTAGCCAGGCAAGCCTTGAACTCACAGCAATCTTCCTGCCTCTGCCTTCTGAGTGCTGGGATTACAGGCATGAGCCACCATCACACCCGGCACTATGGTGTGTGGTTCTGATTGCTGGTGGGTGTGAATTACCATGCCCAGCATTGTTGTATGTGGTTATAGGGGATCAAACTTGGGCTTTGCACTACAAGGCAGAAGCTGGAACCACTGAGCTAAATCCCCAGCCTTAAGAGAGTATACTTCTTTGGGTGTGGGATACACACATCCACTTAGAGTTCTCCTGAAGATAGTAAGAATAGAAACTGCAGAAGGAGATTTCCTCATTGTCTCTGGGTTCTGGTCATTAGTGCTTGTATATGCATGCTGGGGGCTGTTATTCAGGTGCAGTCTAGAGTTAATGAAGATTCTCTCATTATTTGAATCCTCTGGGTTTCATAACCATGTTTGAATTTTAACAAAATTGTATTTTAAATTAATAAGCCCAGCCTGCCACCTCTTATCCATGCCAGATCCTACAGTATAGCACGATATAAGCAGGGACCTGAAAGTCTAATGTAGATTCCACGGTGTGATGAAGCTACAAGAATTTGTATTCATTCAAATTCCAGCTCTTTTACTGGAAATGGGATTAGGGTCAAGTTCGCTAGTACCATTGAGCCTTTTGTTTTCCTTGGCACAAATTATCCAAAATATAGCACAGCTTCAGGACTGTGAACAGTAGCTGGGTTGAAAATTTCACTGGTTTCAACTCTTCCTTTCCCTGCATTTCTCTCCGATTATTTGCCCTTTGGTAATTGTGTCAGTAACATAGTTAGTGAGGGTTCTGTGAAATCCTAAGTACCTCGCTGTCCTGGGCCCTGCTATCATCCTGTGATAGTTTTCCATCTCAGAGGAGTAAATGAGCCTATGGATCAAAACCACAACACTTAAGCATTAGCCACTGGACTGTGTCCTACAGGACAGCCAAAGATCTTCATTGAGGAAAAATGAGTTTCTTAGTTACATTCCATTTCTGGGACAAAATATCTGACATAAGTAAGACGAAGAAAAATTTATTTCAGCTCACAGTTTGTAGAAGGCGGGGCTGCATGGCAGAGAAACAGCAGAGAAACAGCAGAGAAACAGCCCATGGCAGTAGGCAGGCAGCAGCAAGCAGCTGCATGGAGCCTGTTTTCCATTTTGTCCTGTCTCCAGTGCCTGACTGTCAGTTAGTCACTCACACTCAGAGTGAGCTTTCCCACTATCCATACCAATAACTCCACTAAACCAATCAGTGACAAGTTTAGTACTATATATCCTCAGTCCCAGCACCACACACCCATGAGCCTGCCACTTCCCAAAAACCCCACCTAGAGTGCATGAAGCTTTGAGAAAATGTAGATACTGTGAGGGTTTCCCACATTCTTCTGTCTGGTCTGCTTGTTTAGATGGACAAAGGTCTTGAATTTTTATAAACAGAACTATGTCCTGACTAATGAAAATGAAGTCAGAAGCAGAATTCACCCTGACTAACAATTATTCTCTTTATAAAGGAATAACAAAGGTCACATCATTCCTTTCACTGCTGAAAGATTTGGTTTGTTAATCATAGGTCAGAACTTTTTGACCTTGGCACTGTTTACATGGATGGCTAGGTAATTCTTGTGCATTGCCCAATATGCTTATTAGTGCCCATGGCCCACATAGAAGATACCAATAGCACCTTTCCTAGTTCTGACAACTAAAATTTTTTCAGGCATTGCCAATGACTCCTGGAAGGAAAATCACCACCAGTTAAAGAAAACTGATCCAGAGACTGCAGATTATGATGGTATCCTCTGGGTTTTTACTCCCAGGCCACCTCTACCAAAGAATCTGAATACCAGCCCTGGATTATGACCTTAAATAGCTCCACATGTGTGGTGAGGGATAGATACAGTGTTGATTATAGTCAAATATCAGATCACCTATTGGGAGAAAAAAGAGCCAATGTAGCTTGATGACTTTCCTTGACTTTTACATTGTGTTGTGTTTAACTTATTCAAAACATAATGTTGGGGGAAGAGAGAGAGAGAGAGAGAGAGAGAGAGAGAGAGAGAGAGAAATAATTTTTGAATAACCTTGGATTAAGACTTTCTTTGTCCAGTTGAAATCACCTATTAAGGTTGTCTACAAAGGCAGAAAGATAAGTCAGCATGTACACATACCTGCACAGGTATAAAGTGAAATTAATTGCATTAGTGTCATACAGTTGCTTCTAGTGGACATAACTTATTGGTTCTTAATTAGTCCCCTTCCTGGCTTATTCCCATTTCCTGAAAGCACATCTTTCTTTACCTTTACATCAGAATTTAAGGCAGAGAATGTTAACTCACTGTGTGGATGTTTCCTCCCCATCTCAGCAGTAATGGAATGTGATCTCCTGATCCCCACATAAGCACTGAATACAGATTCTCTGAGCTGCCTTGAACCTTTAAAAATAATACTAAATTATGCCCAGTCTGTAAATAGGAGATGAGGGTTTTTTTCTCCTTCCAGTTGCTCTCCACACACTTTAATATATGAGTGAGTGATTTATAACGCTAGTGACAAAGCCACAACACAGCTTGAAATTTTTTATAACGGCTGTAATACCACATCTATCATAATGAAAAATGTCTGCAAGATCATTTTCTGCCAAAGAACATCTTCCCAGATTCTATTAAGAACTTGCTATCTACATGAACAGCACCACATCTTGCTGAAATGCATTACTTTAATATGACCCACATGGGCGTGGCCCACTGTCACCTTAGGAGTCTCTAAAATTCCAATCAGGAGCAATCAATGAAGATGTTGGTGGGAATCTCCAGAGAAGAAAATTAGAAGAATAAAAGAGATGGTAGAAAAATGTATTTTTAAAAAATAAAAAAAAACTAATTTCACTGGGATATTACTGAGTTTGGCAGCTGGATGGATTTAGATTCTATTGTGCTTGTAGTTCCTGTCACATTTACCTAGGAGCTATCAACTTCCTGCTGTTTCCAATTTTTAAAAGAATATAATAGTCCTGCCTGCCTATTATTACTGCATTCTATTTGTGGTTATGTCTGCTTGAAGGAAAAGCAAAGAACTTCACCTTGATTTGTGCCCTTGTTGAACAAGACCTTTTGCACCAGCCAGATCAGCCTGTCTTCTTGGGAACTGTGAGAACTGTTCCTCAGTGTTACATCACCACTTTTGTCATTCATGGAAACCAATTTGTGCTGACTGGTACTTGGCCCAATGGGCCCTGTCCTTGGTGCTGAACACTTTGCATCATCAGACACTTTTCACAAAGAATACTTTAAACTGCAGACACCAGGAAGCCTCAAAGTACTCATTTTTGCAAAAAAGTTACTGTAGGCTTTCCTTTGTCTTCATTTTTTCTCTTTATTTGTTGAATAGAACACTGAAGTATGTCACTATTATATGTGATTTATTTACTTTTTGGAAGGCTTCCATTCTATCAGGTACAATTGTTATTTTGTCTAGATGTTTGAGAGTATGTATCTCTCTCTCTCTCTCTCTTTTCCTGGTCTTACACCATTCTCCATGTATGACAAGCACTGTTGTTCAGTGTCATGAGAGAAATCTGTGGAATCTGAAGTCAAAAGGGAGGGTGAGCATACAGTAGGTACCTCATATGTGCAGTAGATGCTAAGGATGCAATATTTTACACTTCATTTGAGCCTCCTAGCATCACCAGGAGGAGTTCTTAACATCTTCACTACACAATGGGTAAATTTAAGCTCAGTGAAATTCAATAATGCATTGTTTTTCATATAGCAGGTAATTAAACATAAGTGTATAAGCCTTCATATGCAAAGTTTTACAATGTACCAGCATAGGAAAAGATAATATTTTGAGGTAGAGGTCATGAAGTTTACCATGTGCTTTTGTGGCTGTGGTTACAGTTCTTTTGGTCACTCTCTGAAGATATCCACTCTTAGTGAATAATGTGCATTATGAACTCCAAAGATTTCCTATTTCCTTGTCACAAAAGCATTTGCTATAGTAGATCAGAAATGTGGTCAAGCTCTGATGGCTGTCAATAGTCCCAAAGTCACATACTAAAAGTACCTCACTTTGAACTTGTAATTTGTGCATAGAAAATTCATTTTATTTATGTTCCTGATTTGATTTTTGATGCCGCAACCTTTTGAGGTAGGGAGACTGGGGAGGATTATTTTTTACTTTCAAGAAGATTCTGAACTCAGATTAAGTGACTGGTTCGCAGGGCTGTCAGTTATACAAGCTCTTTTGTGATGTCACTATCTCTTAGTGGGCAGATTGCTGGCATTGAAATCCAGAATCCCTACAAAGTGCCATCAGGTTCATTGTGGAATATCGATGTCTTATCGAGTCTTAACTTATTGTCAGATTTGTTGCCCAGTTTTAGAATTGTGGGAGAGTCTGGTGTGAGCTGCTACAGAGTGATACGGCTCCCCCTGCTGCTCTGACAGCTGGAGTGTGAACCTTCCACTCCCACTGCGCTCCCCGGAAGAGCTGGGTTATCTAGTGAAGCACACACAGCTTTGTTTCAGTAAAAATTTCCTTTCAAAAGCCAGTTCTAGGCAGTTCTCTGGCATCTTCACACTGGCTGTGCAACCGGGCTCTGCTTCAGAGCACAAAATTACACAACGCAATGCCTCACTTCGCACAGTTAAGATTCTGTGAATGTAAAGTATTCTGTGTGGTCTTTGTATTTTATATTGGGTCATGTGTGTTTCCATGTATGAAAAAGTGGCTTCTTTTTGTTACTTTCATTATACTTCCTAAAAGAGACACACTGTTACTTGTTTGTGCCCATTTTATTAGATATTCTGATTAATTCTAGTTTTTAAAATTAAATTCTTTAAAAGTAGGTGAAATGCTGACTGTTTCTTTAGGGTAAATTCAAGGAAAAGTAAGGAGAAAGGAGACTGAGAAGAAACACATTAATATGGTAACAGTGGTATTGCAAACATTAAAAATTGTAGATCTCACCTCACACAATGCCTCTGTCACACCCACAAAGTTTCCTTTTACCGATTTGAAAATGATCTCCTTTGCCCCCAGTGAAGGGATATCTCTGATCAATTTCCTGCTGCTGTAGTTTTTGCTTTTCTAGATACTTTGAATACTAAATGAAATCAGACAGCTTGTGGTCTTCTCTACCTGCTGCCTTCACTTCTGAAGCTCTCGAGACTCACACTTGTCGACGTGATGATGAGTCATTAGTTCTTCTATTTCTAAATGGATTATACAGAACAGCCAGCTCACCAATTACCCACTTCCCACTGGCGGACACTTCAGTCATTTTTATTTTTAGCTATTGTGAATAAAGATGCTACAAACATTTGAGTACACTTATCTATGTGATCATATATGCTTATTTTTCTTGGGCCAATGCCTAGAGATTATGAGGTTAGATGAGTAATATATTTATCAGAAATGGCCTATTTGGCAAGCAGTATTTTGCACTCTCACTAATGCTATATGAAAATTATACTTGCTTTATATATTTCTTTTATTAGATTCTGGGGATTGAGCCCAGGACCTTGTCTGTGATAGGTGAGTGATCTACCACTGAGCTCTAAGCCTGGTCCTAGCCACTTCATATTCTTACACTTGCTGTTGGTCTTTTTAATTTTCACCTAAAATTTTCTTTGATGTACCGTAATTGCTTATTGCAATTTTATTTGTAAGGGAGCATATAATTACACTTTTAGTAGTACATTTTATAATGCACAATTTAATGAATTTTAGTACATTTCCTGAGTGAGTCATAATATTGAACATTCTCTCATGTTCATATTTTTAAATTCATATATTGTCTATTGGTGGAAGAATATTCATGTTTTATGCTTATTTAACATTTTTCTTTTATAGTAACATTTTTCTGTCTTATAAAGTGTTCTTTATATATGTGCATATCATTTCCTTATAGATACATATTCTCAAATATTTTCTCTTATCATTTCTTTTTAATATTTTTAGTAGTCTTATCTGAATAAAAGTTTTAATTTTGATAACATTCAATTTGTAATTTTCCAGTTTATGCTTTTGTGTACCATTTGCCTAAAACAATGTCATAAAGGTAATTTCTCATATTTTTCCCTGGAATTGTAATACTTTTGCATTTGTATTTAGGTATATGATCCATTTGTAAAAGATCCATTTGTAAAAAAATGATCCATTGTGGGATAGTACAGAGAAGTTTTTGAAAATGAGTACCTCATTATTTCGGTATGATTTATTAAAAACATTTTTCTATTAAATTGTATTTTTCTAATAATCAATTGACCATGTGTGACTATTTTTAGAATATATTTTAATTAATCTGTTTGTTTCTTATTAAGGCAGTATAATACTATCTATATTGGTATAGTTGTGTATTAAATTTTGTAAGTTCTCTTTTATTATTGTTCTTTAAAAATATTACTTTGTCTATTCCATGTGCATTTAAATTCCTTTGCATTTCCGTATGCATTTAAAAATTGGCTAGTTCTTTTCTATAAAAATCACTTCCCTGAATGTGATTAGAAATGCATTAAATGTAGAGATCAATATAGAGAAAATTGATATTTTAAAGTACTAAGCCTTCAAATCCATGAACATGGTATATCCTGTTTATTGAGACCCTCTTTAATTTCTCTCAGTAATGATTTATGGTTTTCCCTTTTCTATTTAAAAATACTTCCCCAGGAGTTTCATATTTTTGATGTTATTTCAATTTTTTAAAATCCCAATTTTCAGTTTTTTGGAACTACTCTACTTACATTTAAGTGATATTTATAGACTGATCTTGAATCCTGAAGCTAAGAGTACAGAGGGCAGGCATCTTTGTCTTGCTTCTGATGATAAATGTTCAGTCTTCCAACACTTCTGTGTGATGCTGGTTACAGGTTTTCCGTAGTTGCTTTTCACCAGGTTGGAAAAATTCTCCTCTGCAGTACAGCTGAAGGTTTTCTTCCCAAAGTTGTTGGATCCTGTGAACTCCCAGTCTTGGACTTCTGACATGCAGAACCTGACAAGTAAATGTATGTTTAGCCACTTCTTTAAGTCACCCGTGTTGAACTGATTTATGCTCATATCTGCATTATTTAAACTCTCAGTTCTACTCAATGCGTATTTCATTTCAGATACCATGAGTTTTACCCTTACAAGCTCCATCTGTGTCTTTTTATGGATTTTTTTTTTATCACATGGTCATGATTTCCTTTACTCGCTAGAACATGTGCAACACATTTATAGTGGTTTTTTCTTGACTTGTTTTGTTAGTTACATCATCTGTTTTTTTCTAATTCTATTTCAATGGACTGGCATTTTTAAATCTTTGGAGGCTTTATTTTCCTGCTTTCTTTCTTGCCTTGTTATTTTTTATTAGATGTCAGGCATTGTGAATTTTATGTTGTTAGCTGCTGGAGTTGATTTTATTATAGTAGTGTTACATTTTATTCCGGAGCACTATTAAGTTGCTTGTAATCAGTTGATTCTTTCTGAGACTTGCTTTTAGGCTCAACTAAGTTAGGATAAGAGAATCCATTAGACCTAAATTAGGTCTAATTTAGTTTCACTGTTAATACAATATCCGTTTGAAGATTCTACCCAAGGTTCTCGGTGTTATGAAGCCTTCTGTCTGGTTTCTGGGAACATGCCCTCCTTGTTCTGTTTGGCTTGTGTAGATTGTTGCTTCTTCCTCTTTGAGTGGTTTTTCCTTCAACCTCGTGTAGTGGTCACTCATACGTTTGCACACCAGTATTCAGTCAGACTGGGAGTGACCCTTCTACAGATTTCTGGAGTTGTCTTTCTGTATAGCTCTCTCCACTCTGGAAGTCGTGTATCTGTATCATTGGCATTTTTAGCTTCACAAACTTTGACTTCTCTGTCTTCAATTCCATATGGTTGCCAGGCTCCCTTTCTTCATGATGCAGCCTATAAACTGCTTGTATGTTGTTATGCTCTATATCTAGATGTCCCCACAGCTTCACGCTCATGGTAGGCTTTTGGGAGGTCACTGGATCGTGAGGATGTGACACTCATCATTCGGTTAGTCCACTGTGATGTTGTGATGTGGGTCTGTGGAAGTGGTCACTGGGGAAGTGCCCTGGAAGGCTCTACCTCCTTCCTTCCTCCCTGGCTTGGTCTCTGATTCCCACTGCCATGCCATGAGCTCTTTCTCCTGTGCCATGCTGCTTCGCCTTGGAGCCAGCTGACTATGGCTTCACACCACCAACTGTGAGCCAGATCCCATTTTCCTTTTCCCCCTCCCCTACTCTCCATGTGATCCCTGCTTACTCTTCTTTGTTGCACCTTACTCTGCCCTGTGATAGAAAAGCTACTCCCATTCTGGCCCATAACACAGCATATGAGGCTTTCATTCTACGCTCTTGTTTTGTATGTATATGTGGGATGTTTCCCAGGCCACCTTCCAACTTTGTTTCTCCTCGTTTACATTATAATTTGGAAGATTTTTCCTATACTGAATCACAGCACCCATGTGAGCACCTGCTACCCTCTGAGCTGGCTCTTCAGGGTACAGATGGATAAGGCTCAGTATGAAAAGGAATACAAAAATGGAGTGAATGCGGAGATCAAGATGTGCTGCAGACACTAGACAGATGCAGGAGACACCTATGGCTGCTTCACTGGGAGCCAGAGCGTCAGGGAGGACTTCTTAGAGGAGAAGTCTGAACTTTCCCAGGGAATGATAGGAGTGTTTCAGTCTCTGAAGAATGAACTCCTTAATAAGCATTGATTAAGTTGCGTCCGATTTGCTGTAAACTTTGTTACTTGGATGTCCTGACTCAAGGACAACTCTTAAAGTTCTTGGGACTATTTTTCGGAGGTATTTTTTTTCCCCTAGTCCTAACGTGAAAAATACATTAGCAAAGGGAAACAATGATTTATTCTAGTGAATCTGAGATTTCAGCCTGATGATGTTAGAAAAACCTTCTGGAATACAGAGACACATGTACAGGACCTGCCAGGAGAGCATGTCATTGCAATCACTAATAAATGGAAAACTCTCTACCACTCAGCATTAACTCTTTTCAAATCATCATGCTTTAGAAACACATGCTGAAGATCACTATATATTAATATTTCTGCTTAATTATAAGCTTACTTCTGGCACTTTTGATAGTGTAACAAACCTATCTCAAGTCAAGATTGCATATTTTTTACAGGATCTATTTAGAAGTATAAGGACCTTTCATAGCTGTCAAAAAGACATGACAAAATGAAGAACTTCTACAATGACATTCTATTAAGTGTTGTATTTTAAAAATAATTCATATCAATCTTACTTTAAGAAAATCTATAAAATCCTTAAAATTGCAAAATTTTGAGATTGCTTCAGTATGTTAGATTCATATTAAAAATGTGAATAGCACTGGAGGATTTTAGTGTAGATGAGAAATTCCAGATCTCGTTTTTATTAAATATGTAAGGAATGAAATGCTTTCAATTAGCATTTAGATCTTCCTCATAAAGTATTATTTAGAACAAATGGAGTTCAGAGACCTTTTAAAAGAAGAAAGATCAAATCTTTTCCACTGATTCAGAGACACAAAAATGGTTAGCTCTAAGAACCTGTGTCTTTCTACGATGCAATTGAATCAACTAGAGTGTGATGAGGTTGGAGTGACCTCACGTGACCTCTGGCAGAACGGAACCAGAAGATTAAAGGGGTCTGCAATCAGAGAAATTTAATAAGGTTTGACTAAAATATTCATGCTGCAGAGTGAGAAGCACAAAGGTCTTCTGATGTCTCTAACTGATTAAAGAACAAGTTTGAAATGTAACACGAAAATGAGCAATAACAGCAGGGACAATAGTTCTTTTCCCGAGTCCCCCTGGTGCTGGTACTGTGCTGGACAGTCCCTCCACATCGTATTTCTTTGTCCTCGCACATATCTGAGGATGACATGTTAATTTGCAGAGAAAGACATGCTGATGAGGTGAAAGTTCTAACCCAACAACCTCCAGTTTATCAGAGGTGACGCTGAGACCCAAACTCAGACTTAACAGAATCCTAAAGTTCTGCCTGGATCTCAAAGCTTTCCCTCATCACTGCTTGTGTTCCCTTAACGCCAGGCAGTTCAGATGGCTTATGTATATTCACCCATTTAGTTCTTACCACCAGTGTGATGTTGCTACTCTTGTTATTCCTGTGCTTTAGACAAGGAAACCAGACACTGAGTTTCTATAACTTGCATAAGGAACACAACTAATGAGCAGCAGACTTAAGGCCAGAGCCCAGGAAGCTAATGCCAAGGGTTTGTTCCCATCTTGTCTGATCTCTAAACCTAACAGATTCGTGGGACCCAGCTTCTAATATGTGTTAGGGAAAATGTTAAAGATTGCATCCAGTGGAATTGCTATAAGGCATTTCACCCAGTAGCTCATAACAGAGACTGGAGGTGACAGCGGGATACACAAGCAGGAGGTCAGTGCTGGGAGGAGGCTCTCTCCATGATTCTCTCATTTCTGCATCTTTTGAGAGCAAAGACAATGGCAGCTTTTGTTGTGGAGCAGCTTCTCCAGGGTGCTTGTTGCAAAGAGCACTGGAAAATAGACAGAGTGTCTGTCTCTCTTGGGGGCTGAGGGAAGATCTGTCCACCGTGCAATAATAGAATGTGTCTGACAGTGGGAAAGAGTGGGCGAATGTCCTCAGTCTGTTAGAAAAATCAGTTTCCTAGTTTTGGTTCCTCAGCTGCAATGAAAGCTTCTGTGTGCACAAAATCCACCTGGTAAGTCCTCACAGCCTATGTGAGGCTTGAAGTCAAAGGTGAACCGAGGCAAGCAGGAAGCCAGACCTGCAGGCTGGGCTTCCTGTGTGCAGTGCCTTCTTTTGTCTCTGACTCCAGACTCTCAAGCCTCTGGCTAGAATCCTTGAAACTGTGATGGACTCGTTACCTCTCAGTGAGAATGCAGTATTGAACCTCTCCAACTCCCGAGGACTCTTTCCTTTCTCATGCATTTAGGAATGTAAAGGAGGTGCTTTAGGGTGTGGTGTGGAAGCTGCAAAAGGTCGGCATGCACTTGGGCTCCTTTGACTTTTGACTCTATCGTTTAAAATATTTCCACAATCCACCCATGGTCCTCCCACCACCATGCCCCTGTCTCAGGCAGGAAGCTGGGAAAGACTGGCCAAAGGGCTCTTCCAGGAATCCTGCAAGGTGACTTCTCCTTGGATCTCTGCAGCAACCCCTGGCTCCAAGGAGAGTGAGAGATAGGCTGTTTTGGCTGAGTAGAGCTTCCCTTGGAGTGGAATTGGTGTTCTGTTCTGAAGAAGAAAGGAGAATGGATGTGGGGCAAACAGCAGATCACGCCAACCGTGGCAATATGGATGTGTACTGGGTATAAGCTGAGCAGGGCTGCTTTATGTGAAGACTTTCAGCATAAATAAATATTTGATTTCAATACTAAGCCCTCTCTCCTAGCTTGGAAAAATGCAAAACCACTTGTCCGCAGAGAACTCTTGTTAGTGCATGCACATTTCTACTGCTAATGGAGACCCTTGTGTGCAGGAGGCATTTGGTAGTGGAAACCGTGGGCCGACAACCAATTGGACTACAGTAGCCCCTGGAAGTGCCTTTGCACCAGTAATGACCCTTGTGAGCCATTAATCTGCAAGAGATGCCCTATCTCTAGGTCACTGCTTTATAAACAGAATATCAATAAAGGCTGCCAGGGACATGTTAATTATTTCTATGGATGAAGCCATCTCATTTGGTCTGTGTAAGAAATTTTGGATGGGAAAATGCATCAGTTCCATAAGTCTGTGAGAAGCTAACTTCCTTAAACTGGAGGATCTGTTAGTGTTTCTCCCAGACACTAGAATTCCAGACACCCAGAATTCAGGAGCGTCAGCACCCGTGTCTCCTGCTGGGCATTGTGTGTATGACGCTTGGTGGGAGAGCATTCTCAGGAGATGGTTTCTAAACTGTATTCTGGCAGTTCAGGTGATAGTTTCTTGTGATTATATAACAGTACTAATAGAAGTATCAAAAGCAGTTAGCATTATTGAGTGCCTAATATACGTCCTTTCTGGGTTCTTTGAATAAATTATTCTTTTAATCTTTAAAAGATTTCCAAAAGGTTGGTACTATTATTATTGGATTTAAGATAAAATAATACCTCTGGGGATTAGATTTAAAAGAAATACTATATCTGTCCAGGCAGGTAGATAGCAGGAGTTTCAAATATAAGATTCAAATATGAGTCTGTGGAACTCTAATTACTAAGCCCTTATCCATTTTTATCAGGTGAAGTTTTGGTATAGTGTTTAAGTAAAGGTACATATATCTATCTCCTTAAGTATTTATCAATTTCTTTATAGTAAAAACATTCTTAATAACTATTTAAGCTCTATATCTATATCTATATGTAGATATAGATCTCTATATCTGTAGCATCTATCTATCTATCTATCTATCTATCTATCTATCTATCTATCTATCTATCTATAGCTGTAGTCACCAGACTGTGCAGTCCCACAGCAGAACTTCTTGCTCGTATTTTAGTATAACTTAGCAGCCATTGATCACATTTCCTCCATCTGTCCTGGCGCTGCTTTCTTCAGCCCCTGGTAACCACTACTCTATTCTCAACTTCCATAAATCAACTTTTCAGTTTCCACATATAAGCAAAACAATGCTGTCACTATCTTTTTATGTCTGACTTACCTCACTTGACATAATGCTTATTTCCACCCACGAAGACACAGAGGACAGCATGTCATCCTTCTTAAAGGGATGAATCATGCTCCATCATGCACAGGTACCATTGATTCATTCAGCTGATGAACATCAACTGGCTATTCTGAGTTGTGCTGCAGTAAACACAGGAGCAGAGATTTCCTTGAAGTGATTCTTTCCTTTCCTTTGACTATACAGCAATGGTGGGACTGTCACATCATTTGGTAGCTCTATTTTTTACTTTTGAGGAAATTATGCTTTTTCCATAACAGATGTATTAATTTACATTCTCACTTGTAGTTCATCAGGATTCTCCTTCCTCCATATCTTTGCTATTGTTTGTCTTTTCCATTGTGGCCACACACATTGGAGTAAGGGGATATCTTTCTATGCCTTTGACTTACATTTTTCTGCAGATCAGTGATACTGAGCATTTTTCCATATATCTCAAGGCCATTTGTATATCTTCTTTTGAAAAAAGTTTATTTAAGTCTATTACTCATTTTTAAGTTGGATTTTTTTTCTATTGAAATTTTTTAGCTCTTTATATATCCTGGATATTTGTTCAATGATAGATATACAGATTGTAAATATTTTCTTCCATTTTGCAGTTTGTCTCTTTACTCTGATAATTGTTCCTTTACTGTGAAGAAGCTTTTTAGTTTGACATAATCCCATTTGCCTTTCTTACTTTTGTTTCCTGTGTCTTTAGGATCTCATTAAAAAAAAAATCTTTTGCATTCTGTTGTGCATTGCAAGTTTCTTCTGGGGGAGTTCATAGTGTAGCATCTCATATGTAGATCTTTAATCCTGTTTGATTTATTTTTGTAGCTGGAGAGAGATGAGTCTAGTTGAAGTCTTATGCATGTGGATATACAATTTTCCCAGCACCATCTATTGAAAAGACTGTCCTTCCTCCTGTGTATATTCTTAGCACCTTTGCTGAAAATAAGATGCCTGAAATTATGTGGGTTTACATCTAGGATCTCTATTCTATTTTGTTGGTCTATGTGTCTGTTCTTTTAAAATTCTGTGCTTTATATTATATACTTTGCAGTATATTTAGTGTGAAGCATCGTGCTTTGTTCTTTTAGCTCAGAATTACTTTGGGACTTTACACTTTGTCTTAGTTACTTCTTTGTTGCTGGAAAATATTCTCCAACAAACACAAGTTAAAAGAGGAGAGATTTACTGTGGCTCACAGTTTGTAGGACTTTCAATCCCTAGTCAGCTGGATTCAGGGTAGGGTGGCACAGTGGAGGGGCATGACAGGGGAAAACAGCTTATGGAAGGGTAAGCAGGAAGCAGCAAGGGATCAAGGGGGAGGAAGGGATGTCTCCAGGCTGTGCCTACACTGACCCAGCTTTTCTGACAAGTCTTCTCCTGCTAATATCACTTTTGGCTATGAGCTCATCAGTGGACTAATTCATTGTGAATATCACACCTGTACAAGCCAATCACTTCCCCAAATCCAGCCCTATGTGCACATAAGACTTTAGGGGACATCTAGATGTAAACCACAGCAGTTCTTTTTGCTGTTTCATACAAAGTTTAGAATTTCTTCTAGTTTTTTTAAGAATATGATTGATATTTTCATAGATTTTATTGAACACATAGATCACCATTATGGTTGAAATCCATTTTGACCCCCAGCAGGCACTTTGCTTTGATGCCTTGGTTGATGATTGGTTTTTGGGAAATGAGTGGATCATGAAAAGTCCGACCTCAGCCATGGATTAGTCCACTGTTGAGATAACAACTTGATGACATTATTGGAGGGTGATTAAAGAAGTCGGTGAGGTCTATTTGGAGTCCTCAGATCATGAAACTGTCTGATCCAAGCCTCTTCCTCTCAAGATGTCCTCTGCTGTCTTGCTTGCCTGGCTGCCATGGTGGGGAGATTTTTCTTTTGCCTTCTCCTTTGCCCATGATGTTCTCCCTCCCCCATAGCAGTGGAACCAACTAACTGTGGATTAAAACCCCTGGAACCATTAGTCCACCAAATCTATCCTCCATTTAAGTTGCTTTTCTCAGCAACTTTGGCCATACCTGACTGACACCATTATTTTGCAGCATGGACATTTTAACAGGACTGATTTTTACCAGTCCATGAACATGGGATACTTTCCCATTTTTTTGTGTTCTCTTCAATTTTTTCATCAGTTCTGTCAAGTTTTCATTGCAGAAATTTTTCCCTTCTTTGACTTCATTAAATTTATTCCAAGATAGTTTATTTCTTTTTGTGGTTATTGTAAGTAGAATTATCCAGGTTTTGAGTTACTTCTCCTTGCTGAGACAAAAGCAAAATTGCTGTGGCTTGAGTCTTATGTATGCCTTAAAGGCCTATATGGTAAAGCCTTGTTTCCTAGTTAGTGCTTTGGGGAGGTAAAAGAATCTTTAAGAGGTAGGGCCTAGAGGGAGGTCTTTAGGTCATTGGAATTGTGCCCTTAAAAGGGAGAATGGGATCCAATACTTCCCTCCCTTTCCAGCTCATAAATGGATTTATCTTGCCACATACTCATCTTGTGATGTGTTGCCTTGCTACATCCCCCAAACAAAGGGCCTAACTAACCATGGACTGAAAAAACTGCTAGCTAAAATATTTTTCTTATAAACTGATTGTCTGAGGTATTTGTTACAGTGACATAGAGTTGACTGCCACAGAAGTACTGCACTTAGGAGCCTATCTTACTCCATGCCATCCTACCTGAGATTGGAGCAACAGTAATAAAGACAGTCCCTTGACTGCTAAGGCTGACGCTAAGCTTTGACTTACACCTGAGTTACACCCAGGCCTATGCCATACCTGATGGTGACAAGGGACCAAACATGAATCTGTCCCTCTGGAGTACAGGTCTCTGTATAGTGCCAGAAAGATGTAGGACCTGAAAGTCTGGCCTAGTGTTAGGGGCCTCTGGTTAGGGGCCTGGTGCTCTTCCAGCAGGCCTGGAGTGGAGGTCCAACACCAAGCGTGTGCTAACTTTCTGCTGTGCTTCCCCCTGGATGGAATCTTTGTCTTCACCCTGAGAAAGACTGAGGTTGGGGTCTAGATGTGGCAGCAGTGTCTTGACTGCTCGGATAATCTGGCTTTAGAGATTCAGTCTGCAAATGCCGGCTGGGGAGAGCGGTCCTGGAGTGTCTCCAGCTGCTTACAACTAAGAGACAGATGCCATAGGAAATTTTTCAAATTTTTGCTTTCTTTGAACTTTTTTATTAGTACATCTTTCTTAGCACATGATGATTACATTCCTTGTGGAGACACATTTTCTTTTTCCATCCCCTTTCTTCCGTTCCTTTTTCTTATTGTTATACTGAAGCTGTGGTCTCTACTGGCTTCTTTAGTTCCTGTGATGGTAGCTTGGTGCATGGAGAGGTATTCCCATTGCTTCGTCTTTGAGGAGTCTCTGGAAGGTTTTAATCAGTTGCCATCTTGCCGCACCTCCCAAGGCTATGTTGTGGCTATTATGTTAAAATGGCTTTCAGGATAAGAAACAGAAGAACCCTAAATCCTCTCTCTTGTTGCTATCCTCCTCTCTCTTGACCTCCAGCATCCTTTTCTTTGCTCCCTTCTTTTTCAACAGAAGAAACAAATGAACAAGCAAGAACCATTCTTAATGCATCAGTGTTTTCATTTTTTTCTGCACCTGACTTTCCAGGTTTAGTCCACATGCAGCTATGTATTTGTATATTTCACTCATCTTTGTTTATTCAGGGCTTGGTTTCTCCCAAGTACTGGCTACTGAATGGGGACCGAGACTGACAGACTCCCTATTATCATGGAGCAGACACGGCATTTTCGATTTTTTCTCTTGCATAATATCACAACAAAAACCATTTCCATGTCACTACGCTGTCTTCCTAATTATCATTTTTAATGTCTTCATAATATTCTATCATATTGATGCACAGTAATTACTTTCAATATTACATTACTTTGAGCAATTATGTTGCCTCCAGTTATCTGCTATTATAGATAACAAGCATCTTTAATCCTTTTCTAAAAGTAAAATAAGTAAACTCAGATGATGCTGAACAGAATATCTTTGCCTGTAGTTTTAGTCTCATGTCCATGTTATTGTCCTTTATGAACAATCCCCTAAGGTATAATTCCTGGACAACAGGGAAAACATTTCTCTTACTCTGTGGAAATGCTAATGACTAAATACTTTGCTCAGGCTCTGGCAGGTACTCTTGTTTCCTATATTCTTCATAACAAAGTTGAAAACCTTCTAAAATACTTTGCAGAGGAGAAACTGAGTCACTGAGAGGCTGAAATAACTGTCTTAGAATCGTGACCTGATGGAGGGAAGCGAATGGAAAGCCGGGCTCACAAGGGCTGCAGCTGGTGACTTCACCGACTCCTGCTGGCTTCTTCTCCCAGGAGCCACTCACCTGCCTTATGAGCCAGTAGCAGACTATCTCAGCAAGGTGGAGTTGAGCAGAAAGGACGGCAGGAGGTCCACCTCATGGACCGTTCTGTCTTTGTAGTAAACAGCTCATGCCTTCAGCAGTTGCCAGGATGATAGGCATTAAACCATGAAAAGCAGTCATTTATTACTGTCATTATCGCTGACATACTGCAAAATTTAGGCTTAGACTCTTCTGCATACATTCCCTCTCCGTAGTCAGTTCTGTCCTTTTCTTCTTTTTGTTTTTTAGTCCTTTTCACTAAGTACTGTGACCAGGAAATCTGAGGAACGTATTTGACATAGTTATAAAGGGTAAAACATTTGCCAGGTCTTCATCCTTCCCTCCTTCTTCCCCCTCTTTCCTTTCCCTTTCATCTCCTCCCTTCCCCTTCTCCTCCTCTCCTTCCTTTTCTTCACCCTCCTTCTCTTTCTTTCCTTGCTGCTTTCATCATTATCTTTCTCTCTGCCCTACTCCCTTTCTTATTGTTTTTTTATGACCAAATACTGTTCTCTATACTATTGCCTGTATTAAAGTCCTTAATTCTCCATAATAACAATAAATAATAGGCACTGTTATACTCTTTATTTTATAGATGAGAAAACCTAGGTACAGGGAGATTAGATCTAGGAAGAGGTAAATTTAACCTGAAGTCAGAGCCTCTCTCTTATAAAGGGTCCTATAACCTGGGAAGTTGCTGTGAATTTATAGAATGTTCTGGAGAAAATGGAGAGCCAAGGTATAGTTGGGAAAGTTTCCACACAAATGTTTTTGAAGTTACTACAGAGAACATAGAAGAAAGACTAACTAAGCCTCTAGTAAATCATTGTGATTTCTTTTCTCATTCAAGGTAAAATATCTACTTTCATCTCCAATTTTATATTTGCAATTCTCCATGCTTTTCAAAATTTAAGTGGTGTTCCCAAATTGCGTATATTTCAGGCCCACACAAGATTTGTGTGCTGTTCCAGTAGTCTGGCTCTGCTAAAATGGTGTCTGTTCTCATAGCATGCTGGAAACACACTCCAATATGTTCCTTAGGTTTTTCTTTTGGAAAGTGCTTTGGGTAGAAAGGTTTCTTGCTCTGCAGGACAATCTTACACTCTGCAAAATGTCCTGTCTTTTTGGATCCTGCTCACCAAAGGGCATTGTTGTCCCCAGCCTGGTGAAGACCCCACTTTTAACCAGACCCTTATGAGGGTGGAGAACAAAAGAGCAAGATTTCAGTTCCAGACTCACCACTTGATATGATCTGTACAGCTGTGTGTTTCCTGTGACTGTTATAAAACTTTGAAGCCATAGGCTGGTGGCATAAGTACAGAAATGCAAAAATGCTTCCTTCATTTATGAGTCCAGAAGTCTGAAGTTACACACACACACACACACACACACACACACACACACACACACACACACACACTCTGAGGGCCTCCGTCCTGTGACCTCCAGCTCCTCGTGGTAGTTGGGAATGCCTGGTGTCCCTGGCTTGTAGCTGGAGCACTCTGGACTTTTCCAGATTACATAGCTGCCCCTCCTCTGTGTCTGCTTCATTTTCTTACAGAGACACTTGTTTTTGGAATGGGGCCTCCTCTATTTTAGCAGGACCACATCTAAATAAATTACATGTACAGAGACCCTGTTTCCAATAAGGCCACAAATAGGCCACATCTGATATGAATTTTAAGGGCATAAAAACAAGTCTAGTTTAAGCAGGGAAATAGTCTTTTACAATTTTGGAAGGTAATTATAGAGAGTGTAAATACACACCCTGCTGGGTGGACAGAAGATACCTTTTCAACAGCAGCTAATATTACAGGAGCCTTAAGGTGGCACATTCAACAGTGTGGCTCCAGGAAATTCTCAGGAAATTGCAAGTGATTTTGATGGTGAGAAATTTTTTCCTGACCACTGCTTGGACAGATTAAGTTGTGTTGGTACCAGAGGCTTCTCTCTCTAGAATCAGTTATCCCTTGAATTAATGTAATATACTGATAATAAGGTAAGGGAATAAAGAAAAGTATGGGGTAGATCTGTTGGGTGAGAATGGAAATAGGTAAAGCCAGTGATTTTTAAAAAGTCATAATAATCTAGAGCAGAGGGTTTCTCCTTGGACTGAGTCGGGCCTTAGAGTTTCTTAGCTCTGTGGCTTTGAGCACGTCACTGCCACTCTTCTGAGGCTCACACATTTCACTGTGAAATGAGACTAAAACTAACACCTACTTTATGGTTGCTATGAACCGCGGTAAGATGGTCTGTGGAAAGCGTTTAACAGATGGCAGACCTTTCAGAAATGGTCCTTTTCATCAATTTTTCACAACCCTGTAGGACGACCACCTACCATGCAGCCAAGCCTGACGGAATGCTGGAAGATTTCCCGGGGGCTTGGAACATTACTACTTTCTGAAAGAAAAACAAATCTTGTATTTGCGTGCTGCTGGATTCTAGGATTAAAATGGTCAACAGAGCTCACTGGCAGACAGAGCACGTGATGTTCATGTGTGGACACCTAGGTGTTCTGTCTGGGAGAGCTGCTGTGTGTAGCTTCACTTTCTGGATCATTTAGCTAAAAGAATATTGATTTTATTGCTGGTAGTCCTGGGTGATTAACTTCATAGATCAGCTCTGGTGAGATAGTTTCTTTGAATATTCTGAATATCTTGAAATTAGTATCTAAGTTTTCTTTTGATAAGATTAATTAAGTATCTGTTCCATCAAATAAGCAAGCATCCGACGTCATTATAGCACAAGATGCTTTCAGCACTGGTTCTGCCATGCTGAAAGCCGACCGACTGCTAGAGCAGTAGAGCCAGGTCTAATTTCTGTCACCGACTACAGGGAATGCGTTTGGACCCTCAGTCCTGTGAAGCACCTGAGCCCAGCAGAAGTGCTATGTCTAACAGTTGTGCTGGTGTTGGACAGACTTGTCTCAATTCCTCAAATTTCTCACAGGAGATATCCCAGGAGTATTTTTTATTCTGTTGATTGTGTTAACAGAAATAAGCATCTTAAACTTCAAGCATAATATGCCTTGTGTTTCAAAAAATCTGGAAGGTAGAAAAAATTGCCCAAATAAAACAGTAGTTTTTAAAAAAACTGTTTTCAAGAACAACTTCAACAATCACCTGATCAGGACTCACAGGGCTGGCTTGTGGAATTTTGGCTTTTATCTGTGAGTCCAGGGTTGCCTAGACAGACAGGACTATTAACTTGGCAGTGCAGTTTCCAGTCAGCTCTGGTTCCTTGTAGCTGGCAACTGCCGCTTAATATTCACTACACATTTGTGAAATTTCCAATGACCAGGTGATGAAATTGTTCTCATTTACCTTGAATCAGACATATGGCCATGCTGGGATTATGGACCACTTTACAGAATACTTAGCTCTATGGAGATGTTGAGAAAAATAACTATATTTGGGATTTCTGAAGAGTGAGACTTGAAGTGTAGCTCAAAGAAATTCATATTTCAGAATTCTGTGGGTGAAAGACTATCTCAGACTCACATCGGTGGCCATGTGACTTGCTCTGTGTCTCATCAGCCTCTATGTATTGCTTTTCCTCCTCAGAGACTTCATGTAATGGCCTGGCTAAGTGGTTAAAACAGCTGGAGGGAGTTTAAAAAATAATAGATAAAAGTATATTGCTGAATGAATTAAAAATGAAATAAATAACAATAATCACAATGTATAAATGAATCAGTGAGTGAATAAAATATTCTCCAATGCCTTTCATCAAATTGCCACAGAAGATTAGAACTGAAGTATAGTCAGTGACTTTAACACTCAAAATTTTCTACAGAGTGGTAGAGTATAAAATGAAAATGTTTAAAAATTGTTAAGAATTTTAAGACTGGGGTAGCTGGCTATCAGGTAAAATGTGGGGCTCTGGGTGACTTAATGCTGTTTATTTTCTCAATGCTGAGACAAGATACCCAGCACCCGCAAGTTAGGAGGAGAAAGATTTTCTTAGCTCACAGTTTGTACACATTTCAGTCCATAGTCAACTGGCTCTAAGGCAGGGAGGCATGCAGAGGGGTGTTGCAGAGGACAAACAGTCCATGGCAGGGAGGGCAGACAGAAGGCAGCAAGCTACAGGCCATAGCAGTAGCGGCAGAAACCAGAAACATCAACTTCTTTCTATCCCTTTATGGTTTATCCAGGTGGTCAGTCTATTGAGTAATGCTACCCAAAGCCAGCTGAGACATCTTTAGTCCCAGTACCACAATCTCAATCCGATCATTGCACACCCTGGATCCACTCATCTCCAAAAAGCCCCACCTCCGGCCGCATGAAGCTTTGTGGGGACATCTAGATACAGTATAAACCGTAACAAGGACCAGGTAGACCATGGAGTCAGCCTGCCCACATTACAGCATTTTCATTCATTGCTTCATCCCCTTTGTGAACATCTCCTGAGTGCTTTTTATACCTGTAAAATGACCTCCAAATTAACAAGTGTGATTAAAAGCTTTGGAATGCCTGATTTTCTGCTTTCAGTCTAGGAGTTCTCTTACAAAAACAAAACAAAAGAAAAGCAGTCTATTTTTATCTAGATTATTGGCACATTTGGAGGGAAACAAATCTACCATGTTATGAATTCTTGTGCTATCTTTTCATTTCCTCATATTATGTAGTTTGGAAACAATATTCAGTTTTCTTATTAAATACGTATTATCTGCCTTGTGGAGGAGAAAGCAGCCTGTGATTATTGAGGATGCCAAGCACTTAATATAAACTTAATCAATCTACAATCCCTCAGTAGAAGAGCTGAGGAAGGAGGTTAACTTGGGACAGAGGATAACTCTTCGTTCTTCTAATGATCATTTGCCCAGTGTGTCACTACTATTTCAAAGGAACAAGGACATTATTTTTTCCTGGTCTTCCAATAGGCTAATTTGAATCAAGATATTTCAGTTGGTTAAGGTTGATGCTAATGAGGCCAGGGTCATGGGCTCCATCCCTATGTAGGGCAATTAGTTAACTTCAAAAGGGAACCGAGACTCCACCTTCTACCTTAGACCCAATTCATGAGTCCACATTTCCTCTGAGGAAGCAGAACTCTGTTTACTGTAGGTGCCCCAGTGGCTGGGTAGGCAGGAGCTCCACAGCAAAGGCTATGGTTACCAGTCAAGAAAATGTGCTATGTATTGGACTACTTAGAGAGATCTGAGGACTTGCGCAAGAGATTCTATGTCTACCATATTAAGCCTGGGATATTTTCAGCCTGGATCCTTGGAACACCATGGTTTCAGGGGTCAAGATGAAACCAGTGCAATTGAAGGTGGAGCTGAAAAGGAGAGGGAGTCCAAGTCCTCAGGATGTGATTTGAGTCCTTGAGGTGGCTATGCCTGCAGCCCACCCTGGGTTGTTCCATTACAAAACTCAAAAACTGGCTTTTACTCATACGCCAGTTTGAACAGGGGTTTCAGCTTTTTTTTTTAAATCAATAGATCTCTTGAGTTCCTTAAGAAAGAACTTTGTTAAAGTCATAGAAGGAGAGCAGGCTCTTGGAAAATATTTCCAATATTATTTGTGTTAGTTTGCATTCTCTGCTGAGTTTCCAGGGTATTTTTATTAAGTCCATCAGTCCTTCCGTGTCCCTCGTGAGGAGATCAAACTGAAAAAGATGTGAAAAATCCAATATGCTAATCAATGCTGTATAGTTTTTTAACTTGCTGGCAATTTTCTGTGGATCATTAAATTTTCCAAATATGAAATTTCTTCATTTATATGTGGATCATGTAAAATAGACTTGAACACAATTGCTATTTATGTGGTATCCAGATCCCTGAGGCCTCAAGCAGCATTTGTGCTGGTCATGATAATTTCTCTGTTTCTCCTTTTTGCTCTATCCACGAGCACTGAGTGGTCTGCTGCATTTAGCAAAATGAGCTCTCTAAAACTGTATGTGCATGCAAACATGCAAATCCTTCCTTTTCTTTCTAGTCTGACTTTTGTGCATCAGATGGATGTCAGGAAAATGTTCTGCAGTAGGTGTCAGTGTTAGAATCTGCACTGATAGTCATTACTGGTGAAGGATATCTCCTTCATAGAAATAGCTGCTTCTTGGGGTCTTACAGATATCTAGAAGATAAATGATAAATGATTTGTCTAACCTGGAAACTTTATTTTCCTCCAGCATTTCCAGAATCATATGGAAGACGGGCAGAAAACATCTTCATGTCAGCTCAGAACCTGTCCTATGTTGGGTCAGGAATTAGAGTGGTCATAAGAAACCCTTCCCTTGGCACAAGCCCACATTCCTCTTCTACTTAAGGGCCTTTTATACAGATGACAATGACATATGTATTACAGAACTGGAAACAATCATCAGGGAAGAGGGATAAATTCGTTTGCCAATGCCTCTCTTAAATCCTTAAATCTGCAATTCTCTTCAGTTCTTTTGGGGTCTCTTGTGGAATCTTGTGAAACTGTTCTATGAGTTCCAATTTGGTTTTCTGATATTTCCATCTGCCCAACATTTGTTTTCTCTAATATTTGCTGCAGTATCTTTGTGGTCCTCTTCTTCCTACAATCCATCCATCTGGTCATTGGTTGGCCCTACCCTGCCATGCCTTAAAGACAGTCACATGACAGAGCAATGGCCAATCAGCATATTTTTCTTTAACCTTGATGGCTAGTTAGTCAGCCCATCAGTCTAAATCCCAGCACATCTCTTTAAGCCACTGGGAATTCTAGTGGGAATATAAATACTCTAGTGGGAATATAAATATGGAGTTGCCTTACCATTGTCAGAACTAAGTCAACATCAAAGGAAGAAAAGCAGAGGCAGAATGAAGATGTCCAGCTGACATTTGAGTGCCTGGTCCAGCTGTTCCTGAAGCCAGCCCTACAACCCCAGCCTTCTTAGGAAGGTGGGTTAGTAAATAACTTTTGTCTGAAGCTAGTTGGAATTGGATTCTGTCACTTCTGGCAAACAGAGCCCTAAGTCATACAAGCAATCACAGAACAGAGCTTTATTTGCTAAGGTCTCTCACCTGTGTCCAGCATCAATAGGCCAGCAAATGAAATCCTTAGGATTACAGAGGCAGGGCTGAGAGGAAATGTGGAAAGCAATTTAATACAAAAGGAATAGAATGGCTGCATGAGAGTGGCTCCATTTACTAGATAAGGAAATTTGGGAAGAAAGTAATCACAATGATTATTTCAAAAGTGATTAGGATTCTGACGCATAAGTGAGGAGCTCAACACTTGTATAAATGCTTCCTGAAGACAGTCGGATGCTCAGTTTTCTACTGCAAATCTGCGTAAGAAGAGGCTTCATCGATGGAACTTCCCAATTCTTTCAGAGTAATTGAAATGGTTTTGTCCATGGAAGGTATTGCTCAAATTATCTGTAACTAGTTTAGGAGCTCTAAGATAGATGCAACGCCTCAATTCTTTTCACCTGCCACCTGTATAATTGAGGCCATTGCTTAAATACAACAGCTGAGGGGCCAGTAAGACCAAAGTTTCCATCTTCATTTTGTTACTTGGACACCACATGACTTAAAGTAAGTTATTGAATGATGAGTCATTAAATAACTAATTTAATCCGAGCCCAGTTTCCCCATCTGTGAAATGCAGGTGGTATGACCACCTACTTCATGAGTCATGACAATGTTTAAATGAGATTATTGTTATTACTATTATTTGCTTTTTAGGTAGATCTCGTATGACATTCTCAAGCCATGGCTAGCACAGAAAGATGCTCAATAAATAGGTGTAAAAACTCATCTGATAAATTCTGAGAGCTCAGTGACACACTTGACTTCACTTCTATCATCTTTTCTCATTTGACCTTAATCCTTTTAGACAATGATAATAATTATTGGAAGCAACATAATAATGAATAATGACTAGCGTGAAGTATTGTGAGTATGGCCTCTCTTGATGGAATTCCTTCTCTTTTCCAAACACTGCACAAGTAATCACATTTCATTCTTACAACAGTTTTGGGGGGCTTTGTCTTACCAGGTACCACTGGACATTTGAGTGAACAGAGATGCAGTGAGACTAAGAGTTTGCTCCAGGTCATGCAGTCAAGGAGTAGAAGAGTGGAGGCTCAATGTCAGGCTTGCTTGACTTCAGAACTGGCAACCCCTAGATGATAACCTTCACAGTCACAGTGTAGTTTGGGGCCAGCAGCACTGGCCTCACCTGGAACTTGGTGGGAACTCAGGGTGCAGCTCAAACTTATTGAATTGTAATATTCTATTGAATGTAAACTGCATCTTTTCACCTTCTACCTCCAGGTGGCTCTTGGGCCCATTAAGTTTACAAAGAGGTTTGCCTCCTGACCATCCAGCTCAGTGTCAAAATACTCTTTGACCATGTTGCTTTCTATCATGACATGTGAGTTTGCTGACAATTATCTTCAAGGCAACAGGACTGTGCTTAAAATATTTTTAAAAGCATGATTTATTCTCAGTAGCTGATATTTCTCAATACTCCAAAGGTTTCTTTTCTAACTGTTTCTGCAAATCAGTTATATTTTTCTGGATGTGCTTGTCAGTTACCATCCAGTTGATAATGATGCATCTTGAGAAATGAGAGTTTTGACCATTTTGTGGCTAACCCAGCTCCACGATAGAAATATTGTTTGGGGGCCAGAATTTTTGATAGTGTCAAAATTATCTTAATAATATGAATTTTGAGGCTATTGGTTGAACCAAATATCCCACAAATTAAAAAGAAAGTGTTTGATAAACTCCAAACTTATTGGAAGTGTTCGTATGTACAGAGAAACAATACGAAGTGTTTCTCTTCCTTATTCCCTTATTATTTTTTACTGTTGTAAGTTTTAAATAGCATTCGTGGTTTAAAGGGTCCTTGAAGAGACTGTTCCTTGAGGTTTTTAGATGAAAAAAGGAAAGAAGATAAATGAGAAGTCCCTATGAAGTACTGCGTCTTAACAAGCAGCCTCGAGTCGGCTAAGGACGGGTAGATCTGGGGTCAGTTACCTGGGGTTACTCTACTCTCCCTTTTGTCATCTGGGAAAACTAGGACAGGCTTTTCCTTGGTTCTATCTTCCTAATAACAGAAAGGACATTACTTACTCTTTAGTGCTGAACTCCTTCAGAGTTCAGACACTCCTTCAGAGTGTCAAGAGGCTTTGTGGAATGTGCATGCACTCACAGAAGCACAGAACCAACACTCAACTTTGTATTGGGATCATTTCAGGATGTGTCTAAGCTTCACTCAACATTGCTTCATGCTCCTGAGACTGTCTGTGCAACTCTGTCTTCAGGTGGCCCTGATGGATGACTGCACAAATCCAAGGGACAGAGGATGAGCCATAGTTCCCAGATTCACCAGCAAGAGTTCAGGACAGAACACTTTTTGAGGCCACACTTTAGGTCAGACTTCCTGGGTTCAAAGCCTGCCTCTACCACTTGCTTCTCAAGAGGCATTCTCACTCCTGAGCCTCTGTCCCTGTCTCTGCTCATCCTGGTAATAGTGCTGACATGAAGGCCTTGGGATAAGGACTAAAAGAAAGCATACAGAACACAATCTTGGACACATGAATGCTCGTGAAATGCCAGCCATCTTTATTGCTGTTTTTGTTATTAATTACACGTCTTTGTGAAGTTTTGAGCATAGCTAGATTCATATCCCTACACTTCATCAATTCTTATTGAATGCAATGTTAAAATACATGTCAAAAAATTACCAGCAAGGATCTAAAGATGATAAATGGAAACGAGGCTTAAGGAACATATCTCATTTTAATATGTTTTGTGGATTGATTTTGAGTTAACTTTGTGTGGAGTGGAAAATGGTACTTATGGAAATAAAAGAAGAAACAACAACAACAACAAAATCACAAATGCAATGCAGTACTCCATAAAGGCAGCAAAGGTGTCCAACTGTCTTCCAAGTGACATCTTCATTATCTGCTTAAATGGTATCAGCTGGGAAGTGAAAAAGTTCCATTTACAAATAGGAAACAAATGAGGGAAAGACTCACTAGCCTCCAGATAAACTCCATCAGGGCTGGGCTACAAATGTCTTGAAGTCTAAGACTTCGGGAAATAGGCTGAACTCAAGTCATGATGTAATGGAACAAACCAAATGGCAGGTGAAACTGCTAACAAAATACAGAACTGAGCAAGAGAAAGTGGCTGTAGAGAGAAGGTCTGTTTTGCATGGAGTAGTTAGGGATGGTCCCTCTGACAAAGTGACTGTGGGTCTCTCGTTGGTGTGGATGACTCAAGGTACCTGGAGGAAAACAGTGCTCTAAGAACAGGGAAGAGCTCGTGCAAAGACCGCAGTGTAGAATGATACTCAGTGTTTGATGGAGACCATGTGAGTGGGAAAAAAGTGAGCGATGGATCCCATGTGTCTTGGTGCAAAGAACCTGAGCATGTAGTCAACTGCAGCTACTTGAGTTATGAAGATTTTTAATAAATCACCCTGATTTTTTCCCTGTGTTTCTTATAGTTAGCAGAGTTGGGACAATAAAACTGGTGAGATTCATATGAGGAATCAACAAGACCATTTGGGGAATGTGCCTGATAAAGTGTTTGTGGGTGGCAGGTGCTCATCAATCATAGCCGAAAGGCAGATCAAACTGAAAACATTCCACAGCTTTAGCCATGTGTGAGGCCAACCAAGTTGCTCCTCAGTGTTGAGTTCACATTACATGAGCAAGGTGTGTGGGCACCAGGATGGGTTCACAGATACCTTCGTGCTTGGAGGCTCTGTCTGTGAGGGGGGATGTGAAGAAGGGGCTTGTCCAGGGAGATAAAATTGGGGTCCTATGGGTTGAGTTCAGACTCCTTGAGGCCTCTCTGTTTTAAGGAATTCCTTTAATTTCTATAAAACCAAATTTGACAGAAACTGCTTCTGTCACAAGATTCTAATGGAATTTGCATTGATGGTTAGGGGATCTGACAAATAACCTTTTGATTCTCCTAACAGCAAAGTGAGGGGAATAGCATCTGTGATGCTTCCTATTCCGAAGTTTGTCATGGAATTAGGTAGAAAAGTCAGAGGCATTGAAATAGGACTCGGTGAATAAACAAAAGAATGTTTGAGTGACACCAGAGGCAGGGACCAGGAAGACGTTCTACAGAGCAATACTTAGTATTCATGAATTTCTCCAGCGAGCAGGTAATGCACTTTAAGAAGGCGCATGTTATTGAGGCTAGGAGTACATTCAGTCCTTTAAAATATCATTCCCTGGAAACATGCAAGGATGAGGATTACGCTTTGAAAATAAAAATTCTCAGAAGGTTTAAGCAAAGAAATCATGTTGTCTCAAATGTCCTCAAATGTATTTTCATTGTGGCAATAAATTGGGATTACAAAGCAGAATGACTGATTTTTAACCAACATTACAAAATTCAAGTATAAAAAGTGTTATGCCTTTCCTTTTTTTTTTTAACCTCTCCATGCAGTGGTGACCACATTTATAGCAGAGACAAGTCCTTGGCTTCATGTGTATTAAATTGTAAGCACATTTTACAGAGGATAAGCCTATAGATTTCTATAAAGCATAATTTAAAAATATCAAGTACCTCTCATATGGAAGCTGAATATTGTCAGTAATGGATTTTTTTCTTCTGTGAAAGTGAATTTGCTATTGGGGAGTTCTCAGAGTCACTTAGGATCTTGTGTGTTGACCCAAATATCCAGGAGTTGTTCCAAATTCTGCATGTCCAATGAGACTCACCTTACTCTAACAAGTATTCTTTGTCTCTCTAAAGAAAATCCTTATCCCCTAGCGCTCAACGCTTCTTGGTGGAAGATGCTGGACATGTGTTTTGAGGAGTCTAAAACTTACAAAATTTGAAGAACTTCCATTTAAAATGTGCATATAGATTTCTTATCCTGTGGATATTAATAAGGAGGCCTAATGGACTTATTGCTAAAATTCTCCTCATGAAAGCCCTGAGCAGGGTTTTTTTGCAAGGAGAGATCCGACGCTTACTCTCCATGGCTTTATGCCAAGTCCACCTCTCCCAGGAGTCACTCTGTATTACCTCCTTCCATAGTGCCCCATCTTCAGCATCCAGTTTTTCATTGGCTATTTCAAAAGTACATCACAAGGCCGTGCACTGCTCTGTCATCACTACTAGTGTCCTCGTCCATGGAATGATCACTTCTTGTTTTGGTATCTATGAGAAGCTCTTTCCTGTTTTTTTTTTTTTTTTTATGTGTGTGGAAATGTTTGCTCTTCCTTTATTTTCCTACAGAGCAACCTGCGTTTCTTTTTCAAATTATAGATTCAATTTTGTCTTTCTCCATCTTAAAACACTTCATTTGTTCCTCTGTGGGTTAAATAGGTTATAAATTATCACTACCCTATTGGAAGCTTTCCCACAGGACTGCTGTCCTCTGTTGCTGCATGAGTTTCACATTTGTGTTACCATTTGTCACAGTGTATAATTGTATGATTATTTGTTTGGCTCTGACTGTGTCCGAAGTACTCACATGTCAAGGTTCATATCTATTTTATTTGA
This sequence comes from Petromus typicus, assembly GCA_004026965.1. NCBI lineage: Eukaryota > Metazoa > Chordata > Mammalia > Rodentia > Petromuridae > Petromus > Petromus typicus. The sequence continues at coordinate 8,083 of PVIR01012894.1, read as the reverse complement.
GTACTTGCTCAATTAAAGCATAGCTCCTCGGACTTAGTGAAGTTCAGTTAAATATTGAACAATTGGATAAAGAAGAGACTCAAAGGGAAAAGGTGGAGTAGGGGTAAGTAAAGAAGGGAAAGATAAAGTTTGATAGTAAAAAAGGAGGAAGAGCTTATGTATATAGGGGTGGGGGTTTGTAGGGTAGCCAGGGGAATGGGAAAAATGAGAATTGAGTTGTGTCATATACTGGTACAAATTCTCAAAGCTGAGTATGGTCATGATGTGAACCATTACAGCAATGAGAATAATGAACCGCAATTTGTAATGCTAACTATGCAGTGGACATTGAAATAGGTGTTTTATCTAATCTTTCGTCATTTCTAGGAAAGAGGAAAATTATTTTCTGTGCATTTTAGAAGTAGATGTTAAGGCTTAGTGAGCTTAACTTGTCCTTGTCTGAGGTCATACAGCTAATAAGATATAGAGTTAGAATTTGACCTGTGACTCCCTATGCTTTTGCATCCTATAAAGAAATTTACAACCATTCTGTGAAAAATCTTATTGAAAACAAGAGTAGGTTATCTTGGTTTCATTTAGTTTTAAGAAGTTCACATTAGAATTTCTCCCCAAGGAAAGATGGGTACACGTGTTTAATGAACCTAATCCTGTTGTCTCCAATTTTCCAGTTTTCTTCTTGATTATGTATTACTTACACAGAAATATCAAGCTCAACAAAATTCTGCCACTCCATCACTCCAGTGCTGTTCACAAGAAAGACTGCTGTTATTTTAAGAATTTTCTTAGAATATTGACAAGAATTTCTGCCTTCCTTTTAAGTGTCTAACTTTCTCATTATCAGCATTCTTTGACTTTTCTCTTTTAAACTTTTTTTCTTTTGGTCTTGAAATGGCACTCGCTGATGCTGATGATAATGACATAGCAGATTATGTCACTGTTTTCATAAAATGGAAAAGAAGGCTAAAGCTGATCAAATATACCTAGGTGTATGTGTTGGATTATAACCTTTGTCAGAGACCTGGGCCACCCTAGCTTAAGATCTCCCAAATGACCACATGTGTTTTCATGCCATTGGCCCAAAGAGTCCTTGGTCTCTGAAATCAAGTTTCTTTTAAAATTCTCTTATATGAGTGATATCATTGTGATTTGAATACAGCTTGATTTCTTCCTTGGGTATGTAAATTTAAAAAACCCAGATGGGAACAAGTAACAAACAAGATATCAAATAAACAAAAGATTCCTTTTAATTCTGAAACTTTCATTGCCCGAGTTTTCTTATCAAAAGAGAAAATAAATATTTTTGTTTGACCAGAACATATCTCAGTCAAGGAACCTGGAGCCCAGTAGTTTGAACCAAGGATTGTTGGACCAGTTCACTCCTCAGACAACACCCAAGAATCTTGGCCACAGGCTAATGACTGCCTAAGGCTATAGCTACAGTGCTGTGTGAAGATATTGACTGTAACTTCCCCAGTAAGGCTGACTAGCTGACCTACACTTGGTTCCTTCCCTGTCCTGATAAGAACTTTATCAATTTTCATTTTATTTTTAGTTCCCATCATAGAAGATGAACACATTCTTCTTGTAAAAACTCACAAAATACTGCAGTGTCTAGAGAAATACTCTTTTAGTCTCAAGGGCAGAAGACGGAATCATAGCCTTCTTGCCCTTCATGATGTCCCTGTCTTAACTGCTGATGTTGTGACGATGGTAGTGCAGTGGTGATGTCATCACACTAAGGATCTTGATGGGGAGATTATCCCAGATTATTCAGGTAGGCCCAGCACCATCTCAAGAATCCTCATAAGCCTGGTCAAGAGGATCAAATGCATAAAGAAGAGAAAACAGTGAAGGCAAAAGTTGGAGTTATAACTAGTGAAAGGAATTTCAAGTGGCCTCTGGGATCTGGGAAAAGAAAGAAACAGCTTAGACGCTTCCAGAAGGAGCATGAGCCCGGGACCCACTTTTGACTTTTGACCACCAGAACTTTAAAGCAGGGAATCTGCATTGTTTTAACCCACAGTTTTTGTGGAAGTTTATTACAGCTGTAATAGAAAACTATTAATGACACTTGCTGTTATGTTATATGCCTTTCAACATTTGTTTACCAATATATGGCCTATGCTTATAGGTATAAATAGAATAATGCTGCGTGTATAGTATCACAGTACTAATATATTACTTTTTTCCCTTAATAATTTGTGCTGGAGACATTTCCACATAAACATATAGAGGGCCATGTGTTTTTTTAAAAAACTTGCTATGTACAATGAAGGTTCTATAATACTTTCTAATCATCCCTCTATAAATGGTCTCTGTCTAATTTTATGTGTTTCCTTTTGCTTTTATGACTAACACTAAAGTAAAACTTCTTAAGATTTCTCTTTGTGTCGAGAGATGCAGATAAAAACAACACTAAGATTTCATCTCACTCCACAAAGAATGGCTGTTATCTCAGAATTAGCCAGCAACAAATGTTGGCGAGGCTGTGGAGAAGGAACCCTTCTCCACTGTTGGTGAGAATGTAGACTCATACAACCCCTGAGGAGATCAGATTGGAAATTTCTCAAGAAGCTAGGATTGGAGGTCCCATTTGACCTGGCCATTTCTCTGCTAGGTATATACACACAATAATTAAAAGATTCATATCATAGTGACATATGTGCACCCATGTTTATAACAGCTCAGTTTGTGATTGCTAAATCTTGGAAACAACCCAAATGTCCATCAACTGGAGACTGGATAAAAAAGCTATGGCTCTTCTACAGAATGGAGTATTACTCTGCCATAAAAAATGATAAGTTTGAATCATTTATTCTTAAATGGAAGTGCAAGAGCAAGGACCCAAGTTTGATCCCTGGTAACCACATACAGTAATGCTGGGCACAGAGACTTGCACTTGGGAGGCAGAAGCAGGAAGGCAAGAAGATTGCTGTGAGTTTGAGGCTGAGCTCAGGGCCTGCCTGAACTACAGAGGGAGACCCTGTCTATAAAGGAAAAAATAGAAAGTAAGTAGAGGGGAAGATCAGATTGGTTTATGTGACCCATTTCCAAAAGCAGTAAATGGGTTCAAATTTATAGCTGTCTAATTCCAATGGATGCTGTTTTAAACATCACCTGATCCCCTTCCTTGCTTGCTTTATAGAGTGAGTTGTTTTTGTCACTTTTTTTCTATTAACACAGTGAATTTTGTTTAGGCTGAGCCAAGGGAACATTTGGGAATCTGGCTCATTTCCTGTAGAGTGCCAAGATGGACATCAACGTTCTCATGTACCTCTTAGCTGTTTTTAAAATGAAACACTTCTTTGTACATTTTGGATAAAAATCCTTTCTCATTTTTTATGTAAGTATTCTTCTCCTAGACAGTCTTATTATTATTTTAATAATGCTTTTGGAGAACAAGTTATTAATAATATACAACTCACAATTTTTCTTCTGTTGACTGTGATTTTGATATTTGTTTCACTTAGATTTTCTCTTCAGTTTTCTTATATAAGTTATGTTTTTTACTGTTAGATTAGTGGTCACTCTTTTTTTAAATCTTTATTGGTACATTAAATATACACATCATGATTACACTCCATAATGGGGATTTGTACCAGTATAAGATAGATCTTAATTCTCATTTTTCCCCTAGCCCTACCCACCCTACCACCCCCCCATATACATAAAATTTGTTTCCTTACTTTTTTGTTACAAGCTCAACATTTTCCCCCTTCACCCTATTTTACATTGAGCATTTTCTATTTCACAATATATAACATACAATGATAGGACTCATTTACATCTTTATTTTCTCATATAGTGGTCACTCTTAAATTACTCTTGTGATAGATGTAAAATTTATGGCTAAATTTTTTATTTTAAAATTCTTTCACATATGTACATCTAATTGAGCTATTTATTAAGAAGACAGCCCTTTGATGAACTGCCTTCATTTCTTTATCAAAGATTAGTTGACTACATGCATCTTTGTCTATTTCTGGGCCCTCTGTCCTGTTCCACTGATCCATTTGCATGTTCTTTCTCTGATACCACAGTGTTGTAGTTACTGCAGAGTTATAGTAAGTGTAGAAATCAAGGAAATATGATCTATCCAATTTTTGTTTTTGTCCAGTGTTGGGTTGGCTAGACTTTTATCTTTCATATAAACATTAGAATCAATTTGTCAGTAATTATAAAATGGCTTTCTGGGCATTTGACTGCATTACACTATATTTATATATCATTTTATCATTTTCGAATCCTTCACTTGTATTGCTAGATATATGGGTTCTTCTCACCTCCAAATAGAATTCCCATGTAGAAATATCAATCCCCAGTGTAAGGATATTGAGAAGTAGCAGCATGAGTGGAGTCCTCATGAATGACATTCGGACCCTTTTAAGAAGCAGGTTAAGAAAACTCTCTTAGAGTTCCCTCTGCCATGTAGAAGCTTAGCAGGAAGATGGCAGCTGACAACAAGAACGTGAGCCCTCAGCAAATACCAGATGTGCTGGCACCTTGATTGTGGGCTTTGCAGCTTTCACACTGTGATAATTATCCGTAGTTTGAGCACTCAGTTAATGACTCTGTTACAACAGATGAAAGTGATCAAAACACAGTCTGTGAACATGAAATATTATTTGTGTATTTTTTATTTTGTTACATTTATACCTAAATATTTCACTTATTATGGCTATTGTGGTAAGTGACATTGTATTACACTTTCTAATTTCAAATTCCAAATATTGTTGGTATGTGAGAAAGCAACTGGAATTTTGTGTATTAGTTACTTGTAACCTTTCTGTACTTGCTTATTAGTTCCAGGAAGTTTTTATCTATTTTTTGTTCTGTGAAATCTCTGAAGTTTTTACGAGGCATTCATGTTATTTATGAACAAAGAGATTTTTCTTTTTCCTTTTAACCTGCGTGCTTTTTATTTCTTTTTTTTTATGTGATGATGAATAGGAATAGTAAGAGAAGAATATTTAAACTTGCTTTGTTTTCAAGTTTAATGGTGAAAGTTTCTCCTTTCTTAAAATTAGATGTGACATTAAGGGTAAAAATTGTGTATATGTTCATCAAGTTGAGAAACTGTCTTTCTAACTCTTGTTCACTGAGAATTTTAGGTATTGGGAATTGGGGTTTTCAATACTTTTTCTCCATCAATTTTTATGATCATATGAATATTCCTTTTTAACATGTTGATGTGATAAATTACATCAATTGATTGATTTTTCAAATGTCAAACCAACATTTTCTATTTGGAACAAGGTTTTTCAATTGTGAAATTTTTTATACATTTAAAAATTTAATTTGGCAATATTTGGGAAGGATTTTTGCATATACACTGATGAGAGATATTGGCCTATAATGTTCCTTCCTTGTAATTGCTTTACCTAGCTGTGGTATTAGGGCGATACTGTCTTCATAGAATCAGTTAGGAAGTATTCCTTCTGCCATTATTTTCCTAAAGCGATTGTAAATATTTGGTTTTATTTCACCTCTAAATATTTGGTAGAATTCACTAATGAAACTATCTGGGCTCAATGCTTTCTTTTTAAAAAGTTATTTACTTTTGAATCAATGAATCAATAGAACCTTATAAAATTTTTCTATTTCTCTTCTTTGAGTTTTAAAAGATTTTGTCCTGGGGGCTAGGAATTTAGCTCTGTGGTTCCAGTGTGTGCTTTTTAAGGTAAGGTCCTGAGTTCATTCCCTGGTAACCATATACCACAATGCTGGGCGTGGTGACTCACGCCCACCAGTAATCAGTACCACATACCACAGTGCCAAAGTATGGTGGCTCACGCCTGTAATCCCAGCACTCAGGAGGCATAGGCAGGAGGATTGCTATAAGTTGGAGACTGGCCCGAGCTACATAGTGAACTCAGGGCCAGCCTGAACTACAAAGTGAGACCATGTCTAAAAAAAAAAAAAAAAATCCTGTTGTATTGCATTTTATTTTTGGTTGATATTTAAGGGTATTTTGTAGATTTTTTTCCTGCATTTCTCTACTTTCATATATTTTTGTTTTTAAATTTTATTCTACTTCCTTATTTATTCAATCAGTTATTATGAAAAAGAATAGGGTTTGAAAAGGTACTGCTATAGGGGTGGAAAACAAAGAAATTTCCTTTTACTTAACCAGTTTTGAAAGCAAAATTCATAGGAAAACTGTTTCACTAACAGCCGAGATGTTTCATAAGATATAAACTTAGTAATAAGTACTTCTCTGAACTCATTCAGAATACTAGTGAATAATGCAAATGAACCCAAAAGCAAAAAGAGTTGTATTTATTTTCAGATCCACACAGCTTTTGACATCTCTGTGGTTGCTCTATAAACTCTGTATTTCTCTTCCTGAGTAATTATTTATGAAGCCTTCATATTGGCATAAAATAACATGTGAAATATATATTCATCAAGAAAAAACCTAGATCAGAAAGAAGTTAGCTTGGTGAATATCATACAAAGGCATTTCATCCTTACTTCTAAGCATACAACAATCCCCTTCAGGTGCGCCTACTCCCACTTATAGAGCTATCCCAAAATATAGAAATATACATAAAGAAGTTTATAAGTATATGCGACCTATTTCAGTGTTGTACCTTTTCAATCAGGCAACAAATGAAGTATGTGTCACAATAGCTGGAAGATAATACTGAATACTATTATTTCTCCTTGATACTGTTATTTGTTTTGTAAGTTGTGGAAATGAAGACCGGATGACATCACATCAAGTATCTGTGAATATCCAGCTCCACAAGGGTTGAAAAGGAAGAATGTTAGTCTTTATACTTACAGGCAACTGGAAAAATGCCTCCTCCATCCATGGTCCGCTCTATGTCTGCACCTCTGCTACTGTAACTGGATGAATGGCTGCTCTTGTTTTTATTCCCAGTGATCCATTCAGGAAACACCTCATCCAGCTCCATCATCTTTATTTCTTCCTCAGAGTGGAGTACCTGTTTAAACTTCACCTCCTGTGTTTCTCATTCAGTTTGCATCATTACTTTGCTCATATTTTTACTATTAACTGACACTTTTTTTTGATTCTAAACTTCAAAGAAAATAAAATCAAGTGTGCATCGTTGAAGAAGTTAGATGAAGGAGTTTCCAAATGTCAGTTTTTTTCCCCATATAGTCTTGTCACTCAGCTCTTGACACAGATGTTAAATGAGAATTGCTGGAGTAGGGTGATTTAAATGAGGTAATACAGATAATGAGCTTCTCACAGAATAGAAGTATGCAAAATAAATACTCGGAAGTTGTTAGATATTAATTTTTATTGTTATCACCAGGGCAACAATTAATTCTAACACTATTAGTACAATCCCCTCTACACCTTAGGGCTACTGGGAGGATTTAATGAGATTATGTACATCTGGCACTCAGTAGGTACTGGATTAGTGTAAATGATTAAGTGAAACATAATGTTAATATAAAGTGGCTCATTAAACTTCTGGGTGTCTATTTCCTGGGGGTGATAAGGGCAGGATTTTCACACACATCTGTAATATTTCTGCTTCAGACCCTCTGTTATCACAAAAGAAAAAAAATCCTTGAGCATTGCATTTATTTTGAATGCCTCAGATCCCTCACACACGGATATTTAAAGGAAGTAGCACTATTCTCCCCATTTTACAGATGAAGAACTTAAGTTATGAAGAGGTTAAGATCAATCTTAAGACAAATGCAATATTCTTCCCGTGGCCATGCTTTGAGTCTCTGTGCTGGGAGTCTTGTCTGCATGATGAGGTCAGCACTGTATTCATTTGTTAGGTATCTGCCTCAAAGAAGAGAGAGCCCCAGCATACCTGGGCAATGTGGGAAGACAGACAGACCTCAAAGTAGACAGTGTTTATGAGTTACACAAACTCAAACTCTTTTTTAAAAATTTTTATTGGTACATTAAATATACACATCATGATTGCACTCCATAATGGGGATTTGTACCAGTATAAGACACAACTTAATTCTCATTTTTTCCCATAGCCCTACCCACCCTACCACCCCCCCATATATATAAAATTTGTTTCCTTACTTTTTTGTTACAATCTCAACATTGTCCCCTTTCACCTTATTTTACATTGAGCAT
>PVIR01012893.1:18623-43612 GCA_004026965.1 Petromus typicus | reverse complement strand
TGAGACAGGGTCTCGCTTTGTAGTGCAGGCTGGCCCTGAGCTCACTATGTAGCCCAGGTGAGCCTCAAACTCTCAGCAATCTTCCTGCCTCTGCCTCCCAAGTGCTCGGATTACAGGTGTGAGTCACCATGCCCTGCACTGTGCTGTGTGTTACTGATTGCTGGTGGATGTGAGTCACTGTGCCTAGCATTGTCGTATATGGTTACCACGGATCAAACCCAGGCCCTTGAGCTTGCGAGGCAGGCGCTGGAACTGCTGAACTATATCTTTGGCCCCTCCTACAGAATTCTAGTGAGAAGATTCATTGATTTTCGTGAAAACTAAAACCTTATGATCACTATGTCCAGTTATTTGGATTATAACATTATTGCATCTTAAAATATAATTATGTAACAAATAAATTGTCATATATACATTAACAAATGCTATTTTCAGCTACTAAAAATTTCATAGTTATGAAATTACCTACTAGACATAGTTATTAAAAGTTTTACCGGTCCAGGGATTTAGCTCAGTGGTTTCCGCGCCTGTCTTGCAAGCGCAAGGACCTGGGTTCCATTCCCCGGTTAACCACATACAATACTGGGTATGGAGACTCACAACCAGCAGCAATCAGTACCACATACCACAGTGCTCACACCTGTAATCCCAGCACTCGGAGACAGAGGCAGGAGGATTGCTGTGAGTTTGAGGCTGAGCTCACAGGCAGTCTGATCTACAAAGGGAGACTCTGTCTCAAAAAAATAAAAAATAAAAATAAAGTTTTATCACTTCCATAATCTACAAACTGTATATCTCTTTGCAAGTTTATTTTAATTACCTTTGAACAACATCCTCTGCTAGGCCAGGCTGCACCTAAAAGCTCTGGGTCCAAGAGAAAGTTATAATTCTAGCTAGCATAGAAATAATTTATCTATATACTTTCCTTGACTGGTAATGAAACAGTTGATCTCTGGTTTGGGCCTGAACTTTCTCTTCTTCTCACCTTGTTTCTGTCCCATCAGGGGCCCCCTACATGAGGCATGAGGGCACTCAGTTCTCATGTCCAAACTCCATCTTTCATCCAGTCACCTGATCTGCAAACCACTCCACCTTAGCCAGTTCTCAGATTTACATACCCACGTCCTCTCAAACTAAGGGGCCCATATATGTCTTGAAAGTTCAAAATGGTGTCATGTGCTAGTACAAATTCTCATTGCTGATTGTGACCATGATGTGTCTACAAAAATGTACCAATAAAATCAATTTTTTAAAAAAGTTCAAAATGTGTTTTAGAACACATTTGCAGGAAAGTAAATTTCAAGTGGACTTCTCACACAAGTTCTCACACAAAATCAAATTTAAATTTGATTTGCATATTAGCTTCATGAATGACAGAAGAGTGGTCACCAATAATTCCTGTCCTTTGAGTCTCCCAGGAAGATGAAAACAAAAGCTGGCCCTCAAAATTACCAGTACTATGATCATTAATGTCAATTTGACTAGAGGGAGGAATGTCTAGCAGATTAGTAAAGCACCCTTCTGGGTGTGCTTGTATGAGCCGGGTAGGCATGACTCTGGGTATTATCTAGTCCCTTTCGTCTTCCAATCTGGCACTGTTCTCTTACTCTATTTCTCCATCACCATCAACTAAAAATCTTTCATCAATGGTCCACCCTCTGCCATGATGTTCCTGCTTTGGAGCCAGCCAACTATGGGCTGACTCCCAAGAAATTTTGAACCAAATTACACCTCTCTTCCTTTCAAATGTAGTTCTCTGGTATTGTGTCCCAGCAACGGGAATGCTAACATAGAAACCAAAGCAAAAGCTCTTCTTATCCTGAATTATCAATAATACTATTGTTAGGGTGCTAGGTACCATGGAGAATGCTAGGCAGTCAACACCATCTACAATAACAATAACAATTGTCCCAGCTTCTCCACCACTCGTGAGAAGAAGACGTGTTTGTATGAATGAGCTCAACTTTACAATATATCCTGCAGAGAAGTTACAAGGACGAAATAAAGGCAACTTGTTCCAATATATGGAAACAGGTCTTCCTCTTAGGAAATAATTGCACACAGGTACTTTTTGTAAATATCCCTGATGTCCAAATGCCTTTATCGCTTTTCAAATCATTGAGCGGACAGTTACCTCCTTGTCTGAGCTTTCACAACACACCACATGTGCCTCTATCCCAGTGAATCATTTCATATTCATGTTTCATATTTCTGCCTGCTGCTTACATCAAAAGGGGAGGGAGAAAAGGCCTTCTTTGTGACTAGTGCCTAATAGAATAAATGAATAAAATTTGATTTTTTTTATTAGCCTCATGAGGGACAGATCAGTCGCCACCAATACTTCCTGTTCTTTGGGTCTCCCAGGAAATAATTTTCTAGTTTCTCAGCTTTGAACAAAAATACGTCCCAGTTACTTGAACATTTTCTTACACTGTTTTTCAGGGTTCCCATCCATTTTGCCATCACTTTTGCAGGCACAGGACTTTACCTTTTTCTCTCAGCAAAGTCCTAGTGACAAAGAATGTACTTAATCTTACCACTGTATACAGGGATATCTACATGTGCTTGGAGGAGGTGTGTGATACTACTTTTTAAATTTAACTAATTCTGCCTCTGCCTCTTCACTTTCAAATGTGTCACACCCACTAATGTATCCTGATGTGCCAAAGTCAGTATGTGATGGCTCGCCATTGTAGAAGGCATTTGACATCCTTTTGATTGTTTCTTGCCTCTTTATTTATTTTTCTAAAACAAGAATAGAAATGATTTTTTTGTTTGTTCATTTGTTTATTTTTGACTTTTAGTGAAGAATAATTATCATAGAGCTGGGGATGTCAGTGGCTCTGTGCCTGCCTGACAAGTGCAAGGTCCTGAGTTATCAAACTCAGGTTCCCCAAAACATTATTTTAAAATCATAAATGAGACTTTGGACTCATCTAATTAATAAATCTCTACTCTAACATTTTCTGAAGAATGCTATGAAACCATTTCCAGGGACACTCTTTGTTTTCACCTTTGTATATTAATTTTATTGGTTAAAGTTCACAGTATTTCTGAATCATTTTTCAAATTCACTGGAAGAAGGCATAACATTTCCTTAGAAAAAAATTTATTAAGGTATAAGTGAAAAATAATGAACTACACATTTTTAAAAATGCACAGTTTATTTTGATGTAAATATAAACCTATGACTCCATCACCCCTCCACTGCTCCAACATTTCATGCACTCCCTAGTTTGCATTTTATAGAATTTAATACAAATGGAACCACTTGGTATACAAGCTGTTGATCCTAATTATTTCACTCACCATGATTATTTTGAGAATTACTTCGGCTATCACATTGTTTTCATTGCTATATAATATTCTGATGTGTGGATATTTCATGGATTATTCATTTCCCTGTTGAAAACATTTTGTTTCTAGTATTTGAGTAAAACTGTTGATGTAATATGTATGAATATATTTCTTTCTTTCTCTTGAGTGAATTCCAAGGAGAAGAATGGCTGGATCATATAATAGAAGTACATTTAAATATTTCAAAAATTGTCAAACGTTTTTTCCAAAATGGTATTGCCATTCTCAGTTTCCACCAACAGTATGTATGAATTCTAGTTCCTGCTAATTCTACCCAAAAGTGGGTACAATTAATCTCTTAATTTTAGCCATTCTTGTTGGGAAACAGTGCTATATCATTATAATTTTATCTTCCATTAATAGGTAAAATTGGAGCCTCGTATCAAAACTCCCAGGCTCTATCCTCTAACCTATCTGAGGCTGCCTAATGCACTATATATTTCAAAATAAATAGAAGCGATAATTTCTAAGTCCTCACCAGAAGGGGAAAATGTGTACAATGATGGGTATGACAATTACTCTGACTTAATCTTTGCACAATGTGTGTTGATCATTGATCCAAGGATCACATCATACCAAATAAATATAGACAGTTATTGTGTCTCAATTAAAACTTTAAAAATGAAAAGTGAAAGGAGGGAACATAGCTGACCACCTTGGCAAGCACTAGTGAATTTAATTTAGACAGAGTTTTTTCCTACAAGATTTATCAGAGTTCCTCACATGCTCAGCTTGAAGAAGAACAGAACTGCAGCTTGAGGAATTCTCCAAACTTATCCCACAAGGGAATGTTGTTTACTCTGGAATGCTCTGGAACATCCCCAAGGAATAGGATTACTCAGCATGACTTTGGGAATGATTCTGTATTTAATAACCAAAATACTTGGAAGATTTACTTATCACCTGCCTCAGTGCTTGTTCAGTACTTTCTATAAGGGGCTACATAGTAACTTTTTTAGATTTTACAGGCCATATTATATCATCTATTGCAATGACTCAAACTGGCTTTATAGTATATAAGCAGACAGTAGACAGGAGGTTGGTAATAGCTGTGTTGCAAAGGATTTTGTTCACAAAAACCAACTGTGGACCAAATCTAGTCCACAGACCATAATTTGCCAGCTTCTGATCTATACTGTGGCCAAATAAGGAAGAAAGATAGAAGTGGGAAGTGGGAAAAGTGAGATGAACATTCTAGAAAAAAACATAATTATTAGAAGAGAAACATGTTTCTGAAAAAGCTGTGATGAAACAGAGTATCCTAAAATGGCATGCTCATGGAATGATTATAGACATATACACATGAAGGCCCACACACATCATTTACACAGAAAGAAAAAGACAGTATAATAGAAGAAAAGTAAATGTCAGCCTATAGATCCTATTCTATGCATGTATTTATATTTTAAGATACAAATATATGGAGGGCTCTTATAATAAATTATTGAAAGCAACCAATTTTTAACATTTATGAGCTAATTTTTTCAAATACTGTTTGCCCCCTATTAATATTTAAAATCCAATTTCTTATTTTGAAAAATAAAGCATGTTGCATTTTGTTTTACAGAAAAAAAGTAGTTATATTTTCAAATGGTACTTTCAACTTTTCACCTAGAAAACTTTTACCATCAAAAACTTGCAATTTCATTTTCAAAGTTCAAAATATAGCTTTCACAAAGATCACCTTGAGCATGTGGTTCTCTTAAACAGAGAACTAGATTGAATGTTAGGATGAGAATATCCTCACTGTGACCTAAATGTCTTAGGAGATCCCATTCCGTACTTAGAGGAATCAAATAAAGAATTCCTAGGAAAATGTGCTTTGACTAAGGAAAATCTTATTCGGACTGGGTTGCCTTTAGTAATGTCATGAACTTGTCGTTGTTTGCTTTGCATTGGTTAGTTCTTTGTGGCTGCAAACTTTTCAAAAACATTTGAAATGTGAAAAACTTCAGCACATTGACTTGTCATTTCAGTGAGGAGAGAAAAAAATACTCATGAGAGTGTTTTTCATGTTGCATTTTACTTGCAGAAACTATTGATTCCTTCTGATATGCGGATAGTACTAAAGTTACATTTGATCAAAAAATATATATTTCAAGTGAACCTGTTACTGGGAAATAACTGCTTTCCTATAACTGTGGGAAGGGTGTCGTGTCTTTCTCCAGTGCTTTGCTACAGAGCAGCTATAAGATTGCAGAAAATCTCCTGTAACTGTGCATATATTTGTTTCCCCTTCTCCCTGGCTCTTTCAATATTTAAAAATTGAATACCAGATCATTTCGCTATTCCCAGTGTCCAAATGTCAATTTCATTTGCTACAGGTTGGATGTGTTGGGTCACCCGACTAGAGAAAAATCTAACCCACAGTCCTGGGTCCATCTTAATTTCTGGAATTAAGTGATGTTAAATCTCTGGTTGTCAAAGTTGAAAAAGTTTAAGAATCACCTAATCAAATTTTTTCTCTTTATAAAGAAATAATTTGTACAATGTTTTATGACTAACTGGTACAAAGGGACAGCTCAAGTCATAACATCTCCAGGATCCTTTCCTTTCTCCTATAACACTGCTATAGTTAAAGCCACTTATTCATTTTGAATCATGTACTGTACCAGTGTTGAGTACATGTATAATGGATGTAAAAATCACAGTGTCGACAGTGAGTCACAAGGTAATCTGGCAGTTTATATAAAACATAATATGGTAGGTGTTCTGGGAATACACAAAAAAGGAGAACCCACTCTCATCAGATTCATAAGTTATAGAAATTTCCTTTCTGTAACTCAGGATAAAGCTCATTCTTTAGTTTATTCATTTCTGAATGAGCAGTATTCACATCTGTGCTTTGCAGTCTTCATACATTCAAGGTCTACTTATTGCATATGACCATATTACATGCAGAGTGATGAAACACAAGCCCCAGATTTCATAGTCCTTATACTTGAGCAGTTCACAACTGGCGAAGAAAATAGACATCAATTAGTGCCGGGCGTGGTGGCTCACGCCTGTCATCCCAGCACTCAGGAGGCAGAGGCAGGAGGATTGTGATGTGAGTTTGAGGCTGAGCTCAGGGCCAGCCTGAACCACAAAGCGAGACCCTGTCTCAGAAAAACCTAAAAAAAAAAAAAAAAAAGAAAATAGACATCAATTTACCTCAATGAAGTCTGGAAAAACAAATAAGTGGGGTGTGAAGGAGAAGAGATAGTTGAAAATCATAAAAAAATAAATAAAAATGTCCTCTGAAACAGAATACATAGGAGAAATTTCTGGAATTAAGGAAATATAGCTCATTCAATTAATGTAAACATATTTTTCAGAAAAAGAATTGGTAAAATTGATTGGAAAAACAAAGCTATGTACCCCCACCATCTAACCATAATCATTAATATTTTATTTTCCAATTTAAAAAAAATTGTGTTCATATTATAAATAACATTTGTAATCCAGAGATTACACTTAATAATTGTATTGTGAGCAAGTTACTACATTTAATTCTCATCTAATACAAGATTTTAGAGTAGTGTATGTAATATAAATAACATTAATTTTATGTGCTTCAATAAAATTTTATTTTCAAAGCCAGGAGGTAGGCCACCGTGTGCCACTCCCTGACCCCTACTGTTCCCCCTGGAATATCTTTCCACCTCATGTTGTAACAACCACTGCTTCCTGACCTCGGACGCTTATCTATAGTGACATCTGGGCAGAAAAGCTGTCTCAGTCCCTTCCTACCACATCCAGCCTCCGTGCTAATCTCTTCCTTCACTCAGTTCTCCTTGCACTTGTTATTTTGCATTTTAAATAACCTTAATTTAATACATTAAATTAATTTCTTATATTAGTCATTACATTTGTTCCCAAGATTTTGCTATGGTAAGTAGCATCCTAATGAATATACTTTCAAATAAATCTTGCTTAGAATCCTTGACTGTTTTGAATTTCTAGAACTTGAGATATTAGTTCACACTTTAAGCTTTTGATATACACAAATCAGTTACTTCCCAGAAATGCAAACTTGTTTTAATACAATCAATGATTTGCCAGAGGCAATAAAGTAATCACCGGTTAAATATTCTTTCAGAGACACAAATGAGTATCATTAGTGTCATTTGTATTCTTTTGGTTTATATTAGGCTTAATGATATATGGTGATTACTTACATGGATTTTTCCCATTGTGAGTTGTTTACTTATGTGCTAACTAATTTTTAGGAATACTTGTTTTCTTTGTTTTTCTAAAAAGCTTGTATCCATTAAGATAATTAAAGTGGTTGAAAGTACCTTTGTTTCCCTTTCTCTGCAAAATTTGTTTCTATGGCCTCATAAGAGAGAATGTAATGTTTTATTCTTTTCTACCCCAAATCTTAACCAAATATCTCAAAATAAGTTATGAAACCTTTTCTCACTGAATATTTTCCCCGCAAATTTTAGATACATCACATATTAAAATATTTTATAAGCTTGAGTTTGTTGGTGAGCCATTTAAAAATTATCTGGCCATTTTGTATTCTCTGTACTGCTAAATTACTGTGATTTTGAAAGGCTATATTACAGGACAATGTGAACGTCAGTGTCCAGCACACATTCCTTGTCAAAACTATAGCTGTTCGTTCATTCATTCAAACTTCTCAAGAAATTTCAAACCCATGCACAAAACCAAAAGGTTTTAAATGCTTAAAGGGAGCCATATCATGTTTGACACAAGTATACATTGTGTAATGTATAAAGGGTTAGAAACATTTATCATTTCATTTAGTATTTTTATGGTAAAATCTGTCAAAATGCTGTGTTGGATTTTTTTGAAATGTGCAGTCTGTAATTGCTGCCAGTAATCACTACACTGTGGAGAAGCAGCCCAGCGCTTCTTGCTTCTATCTGCCTGCAACTTCATCCTCATTCACAAACTTCTCCTACTTCTTCCTGCATATCTATGGTCCTCAACCCCTAGTCATTGTACTCTTATCTTATATGACATCAACTTTTTAGATTTCGCATATGAATGATATCATATGATACTTTCTGTGCCTGAGTTATTTCACTTAATTGTTTCCTCCTACTTTGGATATATTTTTAGGTTTTTTTGAGACAGGGTCTCACTTTGTAGTTCAGGCTGGCCCTGAGCTCAGCCTCAAACTCACATCCCAGCAATCCTCCTGTCTCTGCCTCCCGAGTGCTGGGATTACAGGCTTGAGTCACCACACCCGGCACTGTGGTATGTGGTACTGCTTGCTGCTGGGCATGAGTCTCCATGCCCAGCATTGTATGTAGTTACTGAGGATCAAACCCGGGCCCTTGCACTTGCAAGACAGGTGCCAGAACCACTGAGCTAAATCCCCGGCCCCTATATTCATATTTTGTTCCAGATCTTAGTGTGAAAACCTTCACAATTTTCTCATTAAATTTAATGTTAGCTATTGGCTTGCCGTGTGGTCTTTATTATGATAGCTGCATTTCTTAGATTCTTGATTTGTTCAATGTTTTTTCATGAAAGGAATTTTACCAAATGCCTTTTATGTATCAGTGACCAAATGGTTTTGGACTTCATTCTTTTGGTATACTGCATCACATGTGCTGACCTGTGCGTGCTGGGCTATCCTTGAGAACTAGGATAAATCCCGCTTGATCATACTAAGTTATCTTTTCGATGTGTTGTTGAATTTGGTCTGCTAGTATTATTTTTTTAAATTGTAAGCATTGAATCCAGTGCCTTAACACTGATCTTCATCCCTAACTTTAAAGAAAATTATTCTAAATTGTAGATAAGATTTTTGTGAAGTCACCAAATTGCCCAGGCTGTGCTCCAACTTTTGATCCATCTACTTCAGCTTCATTGGTCTGAAAGAAGTTGTTGAGGATAATTGCATCTCTGTTCATCAAATATACTGGCCTATAGAATTCTTTTGTGTATTTATAGGTGGTTTTATTATAAAGGTAGTGCTGATGTTGGGAGTGTGTTTGGAAGAATTCCTACATTTTCTGTAATTTGTAGTAACTTGATGGGAATTGGTATTAATCTTTTACGTGTTTGTTAGAATCAAACAGTGAAGTCGTCTGGTCTTGAGCTTTTCATTGATTAGAAGTTTTAATTACAGATCCAACCTGATTACTTGCTATTGATCTGTTGAGATTTTCCATTTTTCTTGATTCGCTCTTGATCACAGAGCTGTGTCTAAGGATTTGCCCATTTCTTCGAGATTTTCAAATTTGTTATGAACATCTGTCCATAATAATCTGTACTGATACTTTCTATTTCTGTGGTGTCAAGTGTAATGCTTTCCTTTTCATATCTGGTTTTAATTGAGTCTTTACTCTGTTTCTTAGTTAAGTATTAGTGTGTCTCACTTACCTTTTCAAAGACCAGCTCTTTGTTACTTTGCTGTTTGTATTTTTTAGTGTTGGTTTCATTTATTTTTGTTCTGATCTTTATCATTTTTCTACTACTTTGGGGATCTCATATTTCCTACCTTTCTAGTTCCTTAAGGTAATGTAACAGGTTGTTTAGTTGAGATCTTTCTAGTGGATACATGGCCTCTTGGAGGGCCTGGCACTGGGCTCTGAGACAAAACTGTGAGCACTTATTTCCTGCTCCGTGTTGGTGAAATCCTGCTCCCAACTCACTTTCCAGGTTTGGAGGTAGGGTGTTGGAGGCACTCTCTTCTCTTTGCTAGCTAGCCTAACACATTTCTAGTTACTCAGTCTGCAGGCATTGCTCTGGCAATTGGGGTGTGGAGATCTGTCCACCACTGGTTTTCTGGGAACATGGAAATTAAGTGATGTAGAAGGTATGGCAGACTGTTTTGTAGGCTTACCAAAAAGTGATGGTAGGTGCAGAAAGCATTCAAATTTTGAAATTAATAAATGATCTTGTTCTGTTATTCTCAAATATTTTATACAGTATTTTTTATAATTAGCTTATAGGCAGCTGCTGTGTTAAAATTTATTGATATCGTAATGGTTTTTTCTAAATCTGGTACTAGGATTTCAACCCCGGCCTTAACACTAAGCCTTTTTTTTTGAGACAGGGTCTCAATTTGTAGGTCAGGCTGGCCCTGAGCTCACCCTCACACTCACAGCAATCCTCCTGCCTCAGCTTCCTAAGTGCTGAGATTACAAGCATAAGCCACCACACCCAGCACTGCAGTATGTACAGGCTCTGATTGCTGTTCAGTGTGAGTTTCCAGGCCCAGTATTATTGTATGTGGTTACTGGAGATTGAACCCTGGCCCTTGAGCTTGCAAGACAGGCACCGGAACCACTGAACTAAATCCGTGACCCAAAGCCTTTTATTTTTATAAAAGATTTTTTTTTAATTTTTATTCTTAAAACAAAATCTTGTGAGGTTGATAAAGGGCTGGCCTTGAGCTGGTGAATCCCCTGCTTCATCCTCTCAGGGGACTGGGGTTATTTAGTTTCTCCTATTAAATTTCATTTATCTATTTTCTACAAACTATAAATTTTCCTCCATGTTTATACTATGTAGGTCTCATTTCATCCTACTTGTTTGCAAGTACTGGATTAATTCTCTGGAAAAAAAAACTGAAATATGACAGGTATAAAAGGCAGTCTTGTCTTGTTATTGACTTCAGCGGGGTTGCCTTTGTGTTCAATATTTAATGTGCCATTAGCTGCTGAATTGAGACATATACTCCTTATTATAATATGAAAGTATCTATTCAGTTTACAAATGATTGCTATTAAAATACATATTGAATTTAATAATATTTTCCATTTAATGAGTTAACAATTTGATTTTCCATTACTAATTGGCATAAAATATTATATTCTATGTTGTCTGACTCTGAGGCTTGTTTGTGTTTACATTGTCATGAAAGAAATTTAATGATTCCTTTAAGCTTTCTGACTTCATTGTTTTCCAAAGAAAATACACTTGTAATTATTTATCCAATATATTTTTTAATAGAAGAGAATTTAAACTTATCAATCTCTTCTTTTCTTCTATATTATAATGTCATGCTTTCTTACATTTAATTTTCCTTTGTGTAGTATATTCTGTAATTCTTTGATTCCCTCCCATAAGAGTATTATATATCCAAGCCCACTGCCATATGATTTTCAGAAATGTTCAGTGAGAATATATGACCCTCATTCATTGTAGTAAAAGTGGCCACATTAGCTCACTGGGCTAACCTAATGCTAATAGGTTATTTATACATTACAAGTGAGCGATGCAAGAAAAAATATTTTATTTGTTTCTATCCTTACTTCTTCCCACTGAAAGGAGAAATACCTATGTCTACACAGAAGCTGTTCTCAGGCCTGGTCTTTGAAAGAAGAAGACATATCAAATAGAGCCTCAGCCGCTAAAGCCCAAAATCAGCATGACTGAAAAGAAATTGTTGCTGTAAGACATTAAAAGTTAGGAGTTGATTTTTACCACAGCATAATCTAATTAAAGCTGAAAATTCTAAGAATGGGTCGTTAAAAAAGAACTCTCTACTAAATTAGTTTTCAAGAAGTCTTCTAATTTGACTACAGATTTAAACTAAGTACTTATTATATTATTTTCTGGCCCACTTCCTCCCTATTTGTTGAGGAAGAGGACAAAGAAGAACATGACCCCAATGGCCAGTCCTCCATAGGGTTGTCCCTAGCGGGAATACTTAAAATAGCTGGATTTCCTTCTCTAAGTTTCAGAGTATATAAGGAAAATGCCTTGTGTCAATTATGTGCTTCAAATCACATTTTATTTGCAGCTGCCAGTTTATCAGCTATTTAACAAGAGCACCACAAATGTTAAGTTGTGAATCAAAGCAATACCCAAAAAAATATTAGCAGGCATTACAGTAATACAAAGGTGTCCACAAAAGAAGGATGTATTTTGTCTTTTATTTTATTTATTCATAAAAGATAGTATGGTAAGCAGAATTATAGTTATCATTGGCCTTACTATTTTAGTTTACATAGAAAGTGAAAGTTTATAAGTGAAGATTAAAACGTTTTTATCACCAAAGGTCACTAGCCAATGAAAGTCTCTTTGATTTCAGTGCATATATATTCATCAGAACATAACATCTAGGAGCTCAGGGACTTAGCTCAGTGGTTCTGGCATCTGCCTGGCAAGTACAAGAACCCAAGTTTGATTCCTGGTAACCACACACCACAATGCTAGGCATGTGGTTTGTATCTGTAATCTCGATACTCAGGAGGCAGAAGCAGGAGAATTGCAGTGACCTTGCCAGCCTGGGCCAGTCTGAACTACAAAGTGAGACCTTGTTACAAAAAAAAAAAAAAATAGGGGCTGACAATTTAGTTCAGTGGTTCCGGTGCCTGCCTTGCAAGTGCAAGGGCCCAGGTTCCATCCCAGTAACTGCATACAATGCATACAACAATGCTGGGCATGGCATGGAGACTCACGCCCACCAGCAATCAACCACATACCACAGTGCCAGGCATGGTGGCTTATGCCTGTAATCCCAGTACTTAAGAGGCAGAGGCAGGAGGACTGCTGTGAGTTCAAGGCTGGACTGAGGACCAGCCTGAACTGCAAAAGAGAGACCTTGTCTCAAAAAACAAACAAACAAACAAAAACGAACAATAACAACAACAACAAAAAAAACCTTAATTGCAATCAATATTATTCTGAGCACTTTCCCAAGCAGGATGAAAAGCTCATATACTTCAGAATATTTCTGGAACACTTGTGTAAATTCCAAATCTTTCTTTCCCTAGAAAAAGTTTTGTGACTACCTCCTTTGTTATTTTTTCTGTGCCATTTCTTTTGATTGGAAGTTAAGATACATGATTATCTTCATTGACTTCTCTGTTCTCTGGCCTCCTCATTTACAGTTTCTAGTAATTTTATTTCTTGTTTCTTCTCAGTCTAATGTAGAAAACTCAAGTTTTCTGTTATTTTAATAGTTTTGCCATGTCGATTTTCCAGTATAGGTTCAAAAATGCTAAATAATTTCCATTTCTTTTTTTAAATGTCCAATTTATTAAACTTTGTATGTATTTTTATACAATTTCCACTTGTATTAAACCTTCCATTTCCTTCTTTTCTCTCCATATTTATATCGTATCTCTTTATTTTCATAGCCATAGCTTCTTAAAATACTGAGAACACATTATCACATGTTACCCATTATTTATCTCTGCTTTTTGCAATCAAATGTTTCATAATGTTCCTTTTTAATTTAATATTTCTTGTAATCTTTCATTGGCTTTTGTTGGATTTATATTATTCATTCTCTGTGCGACTGTAATTGGCTTTCACTGGCCTAGTGAGAGGCTTCTTCTAGAATTATGACCCTTTTGATACTCGAAGTCAAGATTTCCCTATATAATATGGAATTAGAACCAGGGCGTATGATAAATATTTATATATCTAATCACTGAATTGGTGGCCAGGGCAAAATAGGAAGAAAATGCGAGTCTTGAGGAATGTTGTCCTTGTGTAACTTCTTCCCCATGTGTTGCTATAATAACACCCCGCTATCTGTAGCAACGATCTACATCCCTGTTCCTCAAAACTTGTGGTCATTACTTGGCTTCATTCCTGACGTCACCCTCACTGACTGGCTTTCATGAATTGCTTCTGAATATTTTGCTTGCTAATAAACTCAACAGCAAAATGTATTTGCAGAACTTATCCTGGTCCTCAAATTGTACCTTTCATAATGAAGGGCGTATTTATAAATTCGATGCAGATTTCATTCACTTACTTGTATGAGTGCTCAGCTGCTTCCTTAAGATAATTCATTTTGATCAAACATTTTGATCTTCCTTTTAAGTGGACTCAAAGCACTAAATCTGCATAATATGTTTCAGTGTTTATCATATGCATACTATACTTCCCTATTGACCAGCCTCAATATAGCAGAGAAATAAAAATGTAATATTTTTCTGTATCCTCTGTGTTCCCCCCAAAAAATCCAGCTAAAATCTTCAAAGATTAGAGAGAGTGAAGACTTTTCAATGTTGAAGATTTACTTTGAACTTTTGGATAAAATCTCCTTGGACAGCATTTTTCTAAGTCTGCCTAGATTTATTTTCAAATGTTTCTTTGAATTTTCCCATTAAACTTATTAACCTTGTCATCTCATGATCTTCTTTAGGATCAACTTTAGGAGTCGAGTTCATCTTTCTCTTTCATGATAAACATAGAAATTAGATAATAACCCATTCCCCTTCCTGACTCCAAACTTATACACCTACCTGCATCCTCACTTGTTCATTCTCCTTTCTCATCCAAGTAGAAATAGTGCGTTGTTATGCTTTATGTCTAAATGTCCCACTACAGCCTCATGAACTCATACATGGGGCTTTTGGAATTTTATTAGATTCTGAGAGTGTGATACTCTTCAATGGATTAGACCACTTAGAGCTAAATATAATGTTGGGAGGTGAAGCCCAGTTGGAAGAGGTTGGTGACTGGAAGGAATTGCCTGGAAGGGTCTATCGCTGCCTTCTTCCCTTTGTAGGTCTCTGATCCCCCCACTATTCCAATACTGTAAGAGCAATACAACTCCCACCCTGCTAAATGTCAGTTTTGCAAGTTTGTGTGCCCTGAAATTTAAGAATGAATTCCAAAGGACAAAGAGTATAAGAGTAGGAAAAGGTTTATTGGGGAACAGGAATAGCTCCTGGGAACAGGAAGGATCCCAAGTCATTTGCCACTGAGGTCTTTTGTCATGGCTAATTTATATAGCAAAGTCACAGTGTGAGTACATTGTGGGTCAAACTGTAATCAATTTATAGGATTACAAGCATAGCTGCTTAATTAATATTGATCCAATAGGGAAGCAGGGTGTGTAGCAAGGGTATATGACTAACATCATTAACCCTAGATTATTTAGAACTTCTAAAACAGGAATATTTTAAGGAAAGAATGGATGTAGGTATTTGGGTCACCTACCTGGGTATTGAAAACACATCCAGACTAAATGGACTGAGTAGTACTAATTACAGTATAGTCCCAAGTTTTGCTTATCCATTGGGGAAGTACACAAGTCTGACCATTGTGACTGTATCTTGAGGCCTTGCTTTCTTCAGCTATTCCTCTAGCCACAAATCTGATTGTCTGTATTTCTCACTGATTTCTCTGAGAGCCCAGTCCCTCTTTGATCATGTATTATTTATATCTTACTTATCTCCCTCTAATACGGTGAGGTCTTTTTCCTCTGTGGTGCAGCCCTGTGTTGAAAGCAACCAAGTATGAACTGAAACCTTTACAGACTGAGCAAAAAACAAAAACAAAAACAAAGCAAAAATCATTTTTATTCCTTAACCTGTAGGAACTGGGTATTGTGTTCCAGCACCAAAATATTAACCATAACAGTTTTTAGTACCAGAAAAATAGGCTCATTGCTGAAATGCTACCTGACCATATTGGTTAAGAAGCCTTTGTAAATGAGTCCTAGCATTGTATGTTATATATTGTGAAATAGAAAATGCTCAATGTAAAATAAGGTGAAAGGGGACAATGTTGAGATTGTAACAAAAAAGTAAGGAAACAAATTTTATGTATGGGGGGTGGTAGGGTGGGTAGGGCTATGGGAAAAAATGAGAATTAAGTTGTCTCTTATACTGGTACAAATCCCCATTATGGAGTCCAATCATGATGTGTATATTTAATGTACTAATAAAGATTTTTAAAAATACAAAAAAAAAAAAAAAGAAGAATCCTTTGGCTTGTGGGAGAAATTTGCAATAGTTTGTGCTAAAGAAATAGCCCTAAAATGCTGGGCATAGATTCATGGAAGATTCTATTTGGAGATCAGAAGACCAGAATCTTGACAGCAATGCAGCCAGAAAAGACCAACTCAAGAGGTTTTCACTGGAAAAAGAAAAGAGTCATATTGGCAATTGAACTCTAGACCATGTGTATTATGTTCTGGCAGATTTGTCTGCATTTTGTTCATGTCCAGAGACTACAAGAGACTAAGATTAAGGGCAGTGCATTAATTAATCTGGCAGAGGAAATTTCAAGGCATTCAAACATTCAGACTTTGACTTGGATACTGCTAGGAGCTTTTAGCCTGCTCTACATTGATAGTCAATAGTAAACAGTTCCACAAAATCATTTTAAAAATTTTTAAGTTTTCTGTGAAAGGAAGGACTGGTAAATTTGAAGCCTGCAAAGACAGGACAGAGGAGAACTTGGTTGCTGAAAAGATTAACATAATAAAGAAGCCAAGAACTTTGGAACAGAACAATAAGAAAAACGCAAGTGAACCCGAGCACCATGGAGGGCTCCACCTTTTGCAGGCTCAAAATTACAAAGGTGAAGATCTGCTCTGAGGAGAGAGCTCCAGGACCCCATGCTCTAGAACGGCTGCAGTTTACAGAATGGTGGTCGTTTCCTTAGGTTTCAGTTCACTGTACTCAGCCGTCCGGTCACTTAGAAACCTCTGCAACCACCAACAAGATGCAAAAGGCTGAGCTACTGCTCTAGCCAGCAGCAGATCATGGTGTCTTCCATGTGGTGCTGATTTCAGGCACATGCTGAGTGTAAGAGCTGTGAGGTCAGATTTCAGGTGAAGGCCCGATACGCCACACAGCATGCCCCTGAGAAGACAGTGAGCGAAGCCATCAGGGTGAATCTGAAAGTGCAGTGAGGGACCCTGGATGTGCAAAATCAGGCGATGGAATGTCTGAAGAAAGCCTCCAGGAGTGAGTGACACTGGTCCAGGAGAGCAGCCATGAGGGCTACAATCATCAGCGATGCATAGGGGTGGAGCCTCTCAAGCCCTTCGGAGCTCACATCTTGCCACAGAAGGCTCTGAGTACTGGAGATGGGATAATAAGATTCAAAGCTTGCTCTCCTGGGTTTTGGTCTTGCTTTGATACCTTTGCTTTTGACCCTCCCCCCACCATTTGTCCCTTTCTGGGTGGGAATGTTCATGCAGTGTCTTTGCAGTTTGGTAATATTTAAATGTCTTTTGATTTCTACAGAAACTCAAAGCTAAGTGTTTACCTCATAGGACACATAGGACTTTGAATTTTCATTAATGATAAAACATTTGGGACTTCTGCATGTCTTAGAGGTAGACTAAATGCATTTTGCACAAAAAGGATGTACTGAGTCCTTTGTGGACTAAGGTAAAATGTTATGGTTTATACTTAGATGTCCTTCCAAGCCTACTTTGCTCATGGGTGAGGCTTTGCAGAGGTGAGTGAATCATGGGGAGTGATATTATGAGTGAATCAATTTACTCATGGGTTTAGAGCTAAATGTGATGTTGGGAGGTGAAGCCTAGTTGGAGGAGGTGGGCCACGGTAGGCCTGGCCTACAAAGGTCTATCTCCTTTCCTCCTCCCGGGATCTCTGTTTCCTGACTGACATGCTATGAACAAAGCCTCCTCTGCCATGCTGCCCTGCCCTGCCCTGCTGCCAGCTGACTGTGGACTAACCTCTGTACACTACGAGCCAGAATCAGCCTTTCCTCCTTAGAGTCGTACTTGTTTGATGTTGTGTTTCAGCAGCCAAACAGTAACTAAGACATCATCTTTCCCTTAGAAAAGCTATTCCAGACTGGCCGAATCAATCAACCAGCTCCTGTAAGATTAGAAGTTCTAATACTGTAGAGATAATATTTTAGTCACAATTTTATCCCCGCACCTATCAAAATGCAAAGAACAAATTGTGGTTATAAATGTCTGTTTCAATGAAGACTGAATATAGGAAGAAAAATCCACAGTGTAAACTGGAGACAAATAAACATGGAAATACGGAGAAACTGAATAGTGATCTTAACTTCAGAAAGCAGAAGAAAAACATTTCACAGGGGAAAGAAGTACATAAACACATCAAACTCTACAGAGAAATTAAATGTATTGAATTAACTAATATGTAGGTAACTAATGAGCTTAGGGACAGTAGTTTTATTTCACTAGTAACAAGCAGAGGATGAACTATAGTGGATTAAGAAGTAAAATGGAAAAGGAAATAATGCAGCCACAAAAACAATTTTTAAGCATATTTGTCTCTAGAGAAACATAGATCAATATGTTGGTTTATATAATACAAATTAAAAAGGAAAGCTTTATTTATTAATGGAGAAAGATATTAAAATATTGACCGAAAAAAATCAGTAGCCCCAGGAATTTAGCTTAGTGACACCATGCTTGCCTTGCAAAGACAAGGTCCTGAATTCGATTCCCTGTACTAGGGGAAAAAAGAGAAAAAAATCAGTAGAGAAAAGAGCTGAAGATACAAAAAACTGATCTGTAGAATCTGTCTTTGAGTCAGTCTTTCTGAATTTCCAAGGTGGGACTCAAACGTTCAATCCTTCTGCCTCAGCCTCCCTAAATGCTGGGATTTATATGGTTTCTGGTTTAAAAATCATTTCTGTTATGAGAAATAAAACATTTTCCTTTAATTAAGTGTACAATCAGCCACTAAAGATAAATTTATAAAATGAAAGAATATAATTCATACTTTAAAATATATAAATGGCAATAAGATAGCAAGAGCTATTAATGTTCCCAGGCTATGACTCATGACGCTGGTGGTCCCTCAACCTGGAATGTCCTGGCAGAGTTAGGAATCTTTGCAAATTTAAGTTTAAAGATTTCGAACTTGAAGTGAATCCTGAAACTTTTATATCCTGTTTAAAAATATTTTATTGTGAAATAGATACATTGTATATACATATCATGATCACATTTAACATTGAGAATTTGTACCAGTATATGACATAACCGAATGCTCATTTTTTCCTATTCCCCTGCCCACTCTACAACCCCCCATCCCTATATACATAAGCTTTGTTTCCTTTTTTAGCATAACATTTTTTCTTTCCCCTCATTACTTACCCCTACCCCACTTCCTTTTGAATAGTTTCTATTTTACAGTATCTAACATGCATTCTAGAACTCATTTACATTTTCCGTTTCTTATACTTAAAAATAATTTTAATGAGTATAGTGTATAAATAATGATATTTTCCTGTTGCATATTTCTGAAGCATATTACCGTTGTTTCCTGTCTCATTTACATACGGATTATTGTTGAATAACATGAAAATGACAAGAGAGGGAAGAGGCCTGGTGTCCAAAGGTTCTTGGTGACAGCTTTTGTGCTCTTGCTAATTAGCTGAGGGAGCTTGCTTATGCCATTTTATCTTTTCTGCCTTACTTAACTCATCTATGAAATGAGGATAATAAGGGCTACTATAATTTTCTCACAGGGTATATATTGTAAGGATCAAACTTGTTCGGTCATGTGTGTGAAAACCCTTTCACTCATAAACTGATGTACCATGTATCTCAATGAAAAGAACATCCAGATTGTTCAAACAGTTTTTCCCTCTCTTTCCAGGCATGTGACATTGGTTAAGCTCTTAACACTGACTTCTCAGTCCTTTGGCCTGAGAAATGGGAATAATGTTTCCATTTGTAATAAGATTAAAAGAGTTGCGAATAAAAGGAGAGATGGAATCTGTTAAATGTGCCTTGATTTGATATTTATTTTGCCTGTAAGGTTTGTTCCTTTATTTTCAATCTAGAGAAAGATAGCTCTACTTGTATAGTTTAAAATTAGATCAGATTCAGACTAATGCATCAAAGTCTTTTACAGTTTTGTTCTTTGATGGATGGCGCCAGGGCAGGAGCAGCAGCATTGCTTCAGATCTGATTAGAAATGCAAAATTTCAGGCCCCAGTCCAGACCTATAAAATCATAATTTCCATCTTAACAAATTCTCAGATGATGTGTACATAGTTAATTTTGGAAAGCCCAGACTGACAAGCCATCCTGTTGTTAGAAGTGGGTACATTGAGAGCAGAGTACATATCGCAATCTCCAATGCCATTTCCTTTTGTTCATTTCCCTTTGTCTCTGGTCTCCAATTCTGTTTTACTATGAAAATGAAATCAAACAAAGAAAAGGATGATACAGCAAGATAGTTAATAAGCTTCAATTGTGTTTGTGAAGCTGTTTTACACCAGGCCACATTTTCGTCCCTGAGCTTCCCTGTGTGTTGAAGTTGCCACTCATCAGGTGTCTCCACCTTGCATGACACTGTCAAAGTGGAGACCTTCTTATCCGCCCTCCCTGTGTGTTTTTAACTAGCCACTGCTGTCAGTGGTACTAAAAATGCACTGTACTAAGGAAAGTGTCCGGGTTACCTCTCATTAGCAACCAAAGAGGATCCAGTTCTGCACATTTTCTTATCCGTTTCTCAAAGGTGAAGGTGAAATGTAGAAAAATATTTAAGCAGCAACCTTCTAACTTTTAAAGACAGATTTAAAGGCATTTTCCTTTTAAGAAATAAACAGACAATAAAGTTAAATCTGCTTCAATAAATTTTAGTGACAAACTATATAACCTGTGTCTACCAGAGGGATATTATTGGTTTGGGATATTTGATTTACTTTGTTAAGTGAGCCATTTGAGGATAGAGGAAGCTTATTACTGTGGACACTGGTGACATTTTAGCAAGAAGTAATTTTGCACATTGCTGATTAAGGGAAGGTAAGTGTGCCTTCAACCCAAGATCTAGAGCCTTTTGCTAAATATTAAGAGAGTCATCATGTCATTGCTCCAAAAAGAGATATTTATAAGTTATCCAGAATAGGTTAGTACCTCCTGGACTGCAAGATGTCATAAGAATGAATGTTTGGGGAGGTTATCATGGGAGCGTTACTAGGTGAAAGCTACCACTTCTTTTAATTACTGTTTTCTTCATTAAAATTCTTCCTTTAAATAGTAAGCAGCTCTTTAAACATAGCCACCAAAGTTTTGATTTATGGAAAACAAGATCTTAGTGGAGTGTGATTTAAATTTCTTCCAGGGTAGCTATGATTTTAGCAGGAGTATATATCACATTTATGTTGAAGCTTCCCATGCAACATTTAAAGAGTTGTGTGTCCCTTGGCAATACAGGTAAGGAAACTGTTGTGCCTTACTTCAGCGCTAACAGGCTTAATTTCTGTTTGTAATTAAATCATCCATAGTCATCTGAAAAGGTTGCTAGATCCGATGCCATTCAAGCAAACCCTGAAGAATCTGTGGTAGACAATGGATGGCTCAGAAGATGGTTACCGGAGAAACCAGGAACCATAGAACTGTTTTTATATTTTCTTTATTAATATCTACATGCATTACATTAAAATTATAAAAGAGATGGGATCTCATCCTGTAATTCTACTCAGACAATATCATTATGTAGCCCAGGCTGACTTCAAATTTGCACCACTTCTCTTGCTTCTGCCTCCAAGTTCTGGAATTACAAGCATGCTTCATTATGCCAGCTCATAATGTTCTTAAATTTGATTATTTTATGTTTTCTAAAAACTTGTATTTTGGTATGTTTGTGATACAGAAATAAAAACACATTCTTTGTGGAGAATTGGTACATGTTTGTATAGCACCTAGATTCTTTTTACTTCCTCTTTTGCTCCCCTTCCCATCCCCTGCTCCCCTTTCTTTTCTCCACAAAGTCTGTCTCCCTGTTTCTTATCATGTGAAAAATGTTTCTTTTGAAATTCTTTATGCTTTGGGTTTCTCATATAATAGAAACCATGTGATACTTCACCTTCTATGCCTGATTAATTTCACTTAGCATTATGGTCTTAAGGGGTATCCATTTTCCTACAAATGACTGAAGTTATCTTTATATGTGAGTGGTACTCCACTGGATGTGTACATCATGTTTTTCTTTGCTAGAGATTATACTTCATTAATTTGTTCACAAATCTGCATGTCTGAAACCCTGAAGTATAGGACAATTTAAACAGCTTTCCTTTGTTAAAATGCTTACCAAATGTTGGTTCAGCAATGAACCAGTATAACTCAGTTTTTCAGATAGTGGTCATAGTCATCAGCCAAATGTGGAAATCAAACTCTAATTCTATCATCTATTAGATGAGTCACTTTGGTTAACTGCTACGAACACTGGATACCCCCAGTTTCTTCATTCATGAAACATTAACAATAAGAAGAATAAGAAGAATAACAATATGTTCATCTTAGCATTGTAATAGAAATTAAATGTATTTGCTTAGAAAAACGTTTAGCAAAGTGCTTGGCAGATAGTTAAGAAAGAGATAATCACTTTTATTACAACGGACTTTCATTAAATCTTGGCAGCTCCTCCTCCACCCTCTTCAAGTGAGCACAAGAAGGCAATGGGAACAAAAGCAAAACTAATGAGCTGGAAGCCACTAACATTACTGAAAATCAAAAAATATCTGGAACTTCAGTTATGACAGGGAAAAACACTCAGACTTATAAAAAGGAAAGTTATCAATATTTGCTCATATGGAAAATGGTCACACAGAGGTGTAGACTTTAACTTGAGCATCTCTACTTGCATCAGGTAGAAAGCAACCACTTCAGTAACTTGGGAGCTTTTCGGCATTGCATTTCATTCTGCTATTGTAGAAATGTGGTGCCCTGAATTGCTGAAATCCTCTATGTTCTTTCTCCACATGGCTTCTGCTCCAAGGAAAATGTGGCATAAGGTGCTCACAGCTAGAGTTACTATCAAAAGCTAGGCAAGCAGAGAAATATTTATGCTACTATAGAATTCTGCAATTATATAACACAATAGCGTCTTTAGGCCAAATGTTAATTCTACAGTTTGAATCATGTGTCCCAACTTTGCCTTACACCACACGTATCAGTAGTTTTATAATCTTTCTGAGGTTTGCATATTTTCCTGGTTCATAGTAAGTTTGGTCTTCACAGTACGTTTTTCCTGGCTCTCTCAGCCATAAGAAATAACTACTGGTACTACAGATTACACAATTTGATATAAACTATTTAATGAGTATTTATATATTAAAAATTTACCTGTTTGAAAACATGATTTAATTTAAATGATCACAACCAGTTCCAATGAAACATATTTGCCTGTTGGCCAATGCACAGATTCTTAAACTATAAGACTTGATACTGGCACTTTAAATTCCTGTTCCCTGTTGAACTTTACACAGAACCTATGCATATCAGTTGTCAGATGCTAGCTTTGCAGATGAGTTCAAAATAAATATCATTCACCAAAGTATCCTGCAGGTGGCGCTAGATTTTATCTTTTGAAATTTTGTATGTTTGTCTCAGTGGGCTAAGACATCTTGACACACAGTTTGAGAACCAGGCTCTATGCCATATGATATGCCCTTGAAATTATTTCAAATAGTTACCCATTATGTAGAGATGTCTTTGTATGGGTCTGAACATCACATCCTACCTCTCAGACTATTTTTATTGAGAAGACTTCATGATAATATTGGAAGGAATAATATAAAGAGCTACAACATCATAAAACGTTTCGGGATTTGATTGTATGTAAAGGACATTTAAGGATGGAAAAATAATAGGATGACCTCAAAATACTAAACATATTTGGCCATTTATATATATGTGATCTAGTCATATCATTTCCTCAGTGAACTTTATGTAACCATTATATGGTCTTTTACAGCTTTAGTTCCCTTTCATCCCATCTATTTCGGATACTCTATCTTTCCCCCTGTGTCCCAGCTTCCCACACACAAGTGAGTCCATCTTACCATCACCTGGTCACCTCTTAAATTCTCAATTTCATGAGTTCAATCCATGGTATTTCCTGTCTGGTTGAAAACATTGCTTCAATTTTTCACCTAACAGCATCTCACTCATCCTTCTATCCCAACTCAAATATTCTTCTTAGTGAAATCTTTCCCTATCCTAATTTGACTATGTTTCCCTTTTCAGGAAAAATTTCTGATTGTCTCCTGTCTCTTCTCATAGTGCTAAGCATATGAGCAAGCGTTTCTTTAAGTGTTTTGTAGGAGAAGAATCACTAAAAATGAGATAGATAGATGATAGATAGATGATAGATAGATGGATAGATAGATGATAGATAGATAGGAGACAGGGATAGATAAATGATATACAGTCTTATAGACATACATGTGATTTTGCAGAGATCTGACTTTCCACGATTATAAGAAAACGGGTTTAACCGCTGAAATTTGAGGTTTGCAGAGAAGTTAATGAAAAGGAAGATATCAAAGGAAGCAAGAACAAGTTACAATCTGTAAGGCCAAGCTAGAACAGTGAAAACTTATTAGGATTTAGGTTAATCTCCCAATCACCTTAGCTTCTATCACTGATAAAGGGAGCATTTTGTAGAAAAGACTGATGCCTCTGATGACAAAGTTGAGCACTCCTCTTGCCTCGCAGAGAAGTTGAGAGACAGTCTAACAAGACACTCTCAGCCCAGCTGCAACCACAGAGCAGTGATATGAGCTGCACCAGAGCCCCATGCCTGAAATCCATGTTTAAAGCATAGCATGAACTGGGTTGCTGCTGTATGTCCACAATCCAAATTTCATCAGCATGTTTGTCGTGGCCTACACTAATCTAAACCCATGCAGCAAAGGACACTCTGGGAAACAGTTCTAACCTGGCTAAGGTT
Organism: Petromus typicus; assembly: GCA_004026965.1. Lineage (NCBI taxonomy): Eukaryota > Metazoa > Chordata > Mammalia > Rodentia > Petromuridae > Petromus > Petromus typicus. Next base: position 18,890 of record PVIR01012893.1, on the reverse strand, counting down.
CCATGACACGAACCCGACAGCCTTTAAGAGCACTTGTCCTGGGCCGGGGAGTTAGCTCAGTGGTTCCAGCACCTGTCTCGCAAGCGCAAGGACCCGGGTTCGATTCCCCGGTAACCACATAACAATACTGGGTGTGGAGACTCACGCCCAGCAGCAACCAGTACCACATACCACAGTGCCGGGCGTGGTGGCTCACGCCTGTAATCCCAGCACTCGGGAGGCAGAGGCAGGAGGATTGTGATGTGAGTTTGAGGCTGAGCTCAGGGC
>PVIR01012893.1:0-18523 GCA_004026965.1 Petromus typicus | reverse complement strand
AAAAAAAGAGCACTTGTCCTGCTGTCAGTTATTTAGGTAACTGTCTCTACCTAAGCAGAAAGAAACAACATCTCACATACATATGTGCCTAGTTCTTCATACAAGATCTAAAATATCATAGGGACCCATAGACATTCTCAAATGAGGAAAGAACAAACAAGTGAGATAATGGCATGATATGAATGGCATCAGGTAGTGCATTGTAAACAAAATATTTGGTCAGAAACAAGGTAGTAAAGAAAGTCTTCTTTTGTTTTCCAAAAAATATTAACCTACTTATATGTCATAATCCCTTTAGAATGAGAAATATTTCATCTTGTCATGATTTTATCATGTACATATGTAAAACTCTCAAATTTAAAAATTATGATCTAATTGGATGGCCTATTATTTAACAAAATACACTCAGTTACCACTATTTTGGACACACACAATAAATATTCTTTGAAGCCAGTTTCAATTAAGCTATAGGAAAATGATGAATTATTAGTCAATTACCAATTTTAGGCAGTTTCTTTTTATTTATGTAATCCTATTTCATTTGTTCCTAACATGGAATGAACTAAAAATATTCCATCAATTTATTCTTGTTTTCATTTATATTTGTTGCAAAAGTTCTTGGAATTACAATGGACACTCGAGTTATGACCATCCTGACGTATGAACAACTTGAGTTATGACTGGAATTTTAGTTTTAACTTATGGCCAAAGTTTTGAGTTACAACCAGAATGCTGGTTGCTGGTGCTTCCAGATGTTCTTTGATACAGATTTAACACTTACAGAATTATGGAAGGATCATTATATCATCCTTTCCTGTGTGGGGTTAACTGAGAAATTCTGGACCAGTGTCTCTCAAGAACACAGAAATCTGCCTGGAAGAAAGTGTGGCCTAAATTTATACAGGAAAAAGACTTTAAAGACAACTTGAGTTACAACCAACCTTCATGAATAAATTGAGTTCATAAGTTAAGAGTAATTCCAAATCTGTCATTTCAGCTCTTTTGGCCTATTTTGAGTCTCATAGTATCACTATTATAATAATTACATAGTTTTCAGTTTCAAAGGCATCACTGTCTATAATCTACACCTATTTGTAATTATATCATTAATAACCTATAGCAGAACAAAGACCCAAATCTATTTACAAATGAATCCTTCATGGAGAGGGTCACTCTGATGACTCTCATAGAAGCGGAATCAATACTTTGCCCTGTTATCATAATGATTAAGATAGGCACACATTCCTGATAGTCCCTGAATAGATTAAACCTTTAAGCTTTTACTATGTGTTTATTGCTTCCCTATAAAATAAAAAATTAAAAACAACAGAATACTTGATCTCTGACTTTTGTTCATATGTGGAGATACATAAAAGCTTTACATCTTTACAGGTACATAAAAGCTTTGACAGCTTTTACAGGTATGACAGTCCTATGAACAAAACACTCTGAACAGATTGTGTTTTCATCTTGAATAGCATAGTATCATTTTTACATGAAATAATAAATAATTGTTTATTTTTCTAAAAATATTATATTCTTTCATTTGACAAGTCAGTCCTTTGACAGCCTGGACAACTTTCATTATCTTTTACAAGCAAACTTATTTTCTCAAAGTTTTATCTCTGTGTATTCAAATAACAGAAAGTCAGAATTTGGTGAGTGACACCTGTGTCACATAGGTTATGAATTGGTGGTACTTATTCTCATTTATAAGTTAAATATTGACAATAAGTAATGTTGAATATCCCTTTAAGACTAAGGAGTTAATAAATTACAAACACTAGACTTTAACTCAATATTAGAACTAGTTAAAATGGCAATCGTCTTACTCCTTTAGTCATGCCATAACACTTCCCAACTTAAAATTGCTATCCAAGTGTTTAAATATTAAGAACGAATTTGAGAGAAGTATATCAATTCCTTTCCTGATGTTTTGCATTAACCTTAGGCATAGTCATCTTTTATTCATTATTGAATTCAACAAATATTCATCGAGTACCAAGTACTCACCAGTCATTCCACAACATACTAACTAGAGACAGTGATGAACTACCAAATGTCCCTGTTCCTCTGGAGCTTCCACTTCAATGCAGAACACAGATTTAGACACAGAAATTTTTAAAAAATAGAATATAGTAATTAAAAGCAAATCAAAGAGTTAAGGGATGAAGGATGATATAGGATCAAATTGGGCCTTATGAATTCAAATAGGTGATGAAACTGCCTAAAATAATTAAGCTTTTATAGTAAACTAATATAAAGAATATCCCACACAATTCTGTCATCTGTGCTCAGCTGCTTTGACAGCAGGTGCTAATTGATGTTACTAAGAAATAACCATTCTCTACAAACCATTATCCATTCCTCTGGAAAAGAGCAAGATTTCAGAGAAATAATAGCAAAAAATCATACATTGACCTGTCAGCAGTCTAGCTCCAGTATCACCTCAGATCACGCTCAAGTGTGGAGAAACTGTCCAAGTTTGAATATCTTCAATGTCCACCTTTATATCTGTCTTTCCCATTGATCCAGCCCTAAAATGTAATTTCCTTTTAAAAACAAATTTCCAAAAACATTTTCTTTGTACTGCTGTTCCAGATGACAGACTCCTGAAGAGTTAGACACATTTTTGCTTTTTCCTTTCTTCTTTCCTTAACATTCTTAATGTTAGCGCACCAAACTATGCATGAATTAAACATGATTTTCATCGTGAGTGGGTTTAAAAGCAATCATCAAGAAAAACCTTGACAAACTATAGAGGAAATGAGATTGAAGATAATGCGTATTTTAATGTTGTCTCCTGAGAAGGCAATATAGCAAACTGATAAAAACTCAGATGAGGGCTCGAGTCAAATTACCTGAGTTCAGATTACATTCTCTTGGTGACTTGCTATATGACTCCAGCTAATTAGTAGGTCTCATGTCCCTCATATGTGAAGGGGCATCATGATTGTACACATTTCATATATTTATGCTAGAAACTGAGTAAGATTGCTTCCAGGAGAGATATGGGAAAAAGAATGGGGAGAACAGGACAGAAAGTAAATGAAGGTGTGGTTTTAGGATGAATTCCCACTTTCAGCCTTGTCCCACAGAGCACACAGGAGCTCTAATTACACCTCAGAGCTTTTCAGTCTGGAACAGGAGAAGCTGAGTTTTCATATCACTTCACTAGTCAGTTACTGGATAAGAGGACCAGGTGAGGCATAAAACTTTGGGCTCTTCCTTTGTCCAGACAATGTTTTGCTGGTCATACATGAGAGCCGTTAGGGCCACAGCACAGAAGACAGACCCTGGGGACACACAAGTAATGAAGGGAATCTGTGGAAGCACCACTACTTTAATGATTTTATTCTCAACTCTGTTATCTGATCCTAACACTTCTTGTTTCCAGCCCAGTAAGAAAAATCCTTGCTCTAGTAAACAGCGTGTAAATTTCCAGCTGTGACCTGCATGCTTTTGGCCTCAGCCTGGAATGTAGCCTCTGACAGCTGACACTCTGTGTGCTGCTGCCTGATAGCTGCCCTGGCCTAGAGTCACTCTCACAGAGTGCCTCATTACTTAGGAGGGCAATTTAGCACCATTCCTGCCCGACTCCTGTCTGAATTCAGCCTCTTCTCAATGTCCAGTCTCACGACCACTGCTACTGTTATTCGTCAACAATATCACACATGGTGTTGTAGGCCTGGTTTCCCTCTCATCCTGCTGATCAGACACTTAAATGGCCACTTGCCTAGTCTCTTGTTTAAAGAACTACCGAATATTTCTGCCTAACTCATAATCTCATTCCACTCTAGTGGTTCCACTAAGAAGACATTGCCTTTGTCCTTTCTTTTTTTTTTTAATTTTTAATCTTTATTGGTACATTACATATACACATCATGATTGCAATCCATAATGGGGATTTGTACCAGTATAAGACACAACTTAATTCTCATTTTTTCCCATAGCCCTACCCACCCTACCACCCCCCCCATATACATAAAATTTGTTTCCTTACTTTTTGGCCTTTGTCCTTTCTAATTAAAACTTTCAAAGCTGTACCTCCTTCTCTAATGTTCCTGCCATTCCACATGGAGTTGGATCATCAATATCTCAGGATGCCAAATCTGTCACCCATGCCTTCTGCCTCACAGTAGGAATCTTCCTTATAAATAGACTATTCTCATTGTCAGAAAACATTCCAGAATTGAAACTAGTGTTTAAAATTTGTCATTTATCATTTCACATAGGATAGCTATGCTTTTAAAAAATTGTGTACAAGTTGAAAGATCCAATGACATTTTTCTACCACATCATCATTCCCTAGCATAAAATTAGAGAGTTTATCTGACAATATATAAGAAAGGAGACACAACATAATGGAAATATGTTGTGTAATGTGGTAAAAGGAAAAGACTGAATCAACATTCTATACTCAGAAACACCAGTTCATGAGCAAAACAATATATTTAGATACTCTTATAGACAATTTATAGCATAGATTACAATTATTTATTTCTATCTTGTTGGTAATTTATTATGCAATGTTTATTGAGCCCTTACTATTGTGCAAGGCCCTCGGTATAAAACACAGTAATGAAATCAGAGCTTGTCTTTAGGTACCATGATCTAGTAGGACAGACAAATATGTCAAAATATAACACTAAAGGTGCTAATGTAAGAATAAAATACAAGGGCAAGGAATAAGGTCACCAAATGTTGGTCACAGCAACTTTGTCTTGAATTTGTTACTTACTCTGTTCATCCCTCAACTGATTGTTGGTCATCATTCAGGCCAACTCACCCACGAGATGCTTCTTTCTCTTTTGACTGCTTTAAAATCACCACACAATCCTGTTTCTTTGTCTATCTTATGGAATAACTTCTGAACTCTGTGAATATGACCAGAAATAAAAAATACAATAAAATAAATGGACCAAGGATGACAAATGAATAATTTCCTTGAAGTCCTTATGGAGAAATTGGTATTTAAATAACTACAGATCACATATTATCCACCTAAAATCTTTAAATTCTAAGAGAGGTAGAGAAGATAGCCTTATGTTCTAAGCTGGCTTCAACTTGGTTTTGTTATGTCCTAAGTTCCAAATACAGCACATTAGACAGCCGCTGTCTTCCCTTCTTTATTCACTGTATTAGGGCTCTTTAAGAAGAGGAAAGAGGCTGTGGGTAAAGGAAAAGAAAAAACTTCACAGTAAAAAAAAAAAATGAAAACAAAGCTTATGTATATAGGGGGAGGAGTTGTAGGGACAGCAGGGGAATAGGAAAAATGAGAATCAAGATGTGTCATGTACAAGTACAAGTTTTCAATGTTGAGTGTGATCATACTGTATGTATAAAATGTAGCAAAAATATATTTAAAATAAGTAAATAAAGAAAAAGAAAAAGAAAGGAAACAGCTAAGCCTTTCAAAACAACTAGGAAAGTGTACTAAAAGAATTGCATATTTCCCCTTTCAGTGAAATGGGCTTTTAAATACCAGTTGGACCAAATTTGGTAGTATTCATTCTTAAAAATATTATCTCAGAGGTTATTATTTATTGTCCCTGTGGAGTCATTAGGTAAATGCTGCTTGAACCTTTTGCAGGTAATTATAGTGAGTGTTAAATTCAAGTAGCAGTGCAGTAGCAGGAATTTTCCTGGCTCTCTTGTTTTCGTACTTTTGAATCCATTTTTATGTGACTCCTGATGGTCTTTTGAAAGATTATTTAGGAAAAAGTCTGCTTTTGATTGTTCAGGTATACAAATATTTTTCTCTTTTTGAAATACAGGCTAAAAATTATAGTTGCATATTAGAATTAGCTCTAGTATCTTCATAATCCCTATGAAGAGGTCAATTATAAAGATAATCATCCTATCTAGCTACATTCAATAAAATATATGCGCCCCACATGCCTCTTTACAGGCTGTAGAAAAGTGTTAGTTTGGAAGACAGATGCTTTTCTGAAATTTTTATTTAATGACTCTAAAGGGGAAATTCAGATTGAGAACAAGCAGACAATTCTAATTCATTTTTCCTCCAATAAAAATGTTAGTTCAAAAGTTGGGGTTGGGGGTCAGTGCTCTGAACTAGAAATATGTCTTGTGTTTGTTCTTAAAACAATAACTCCTTGAAAAGGTGTCTTGTCCCAAAAAATTGGTCCTTGTAGATACATATGAAATATAACAAAATAAAGAGGATATTCAAGTAGTTTACTCTGGTTCTCCATACACTTCTCAGACCTTCATTCTCTTTTCTTTCTCTGTCTTGACCACCATCATTTGAACCTGCAGTCCTTTGCTGCTACTAAGCTTTGTGTCCTCTGAAGAAGTCTCTTTGACTTCTTTCAATTCTTGTTTTGCATAACATAAAAAACATTCAAAAGAAGCAATGCTTTAACTTTCCTAAGAAGTTAAATTTGATCATTCTTCTGGTGAAAGTGACCCGCAGCTGTGAGTGTGTTCCAAACTACGGGTGCAACTCCTATGAAATACAGCTCAAAACTATTGGAAAAATAAGGAAATATTCAAAACCTGTTCTGAGAGATCAAGAGTTAGTTAGGAGCAGCTGGTATTCATTCATGCAGGGGTTTAAAATACAAATTAGCACCTTCTTCTAAATATCTGGTAGACATTAATCGAAATGTGTATCTCAGAATCTGCAAAAATGACCGAGTGCTTTTTGCAGAGAAACACAAGTAGAAAATAATGAATTCAGTGCAAATATTCTGTAGATTTTAGGTAGAAGACTAACATGTAACATATTTAACTAAAACAGACCAAAGAAATAATTTAAACCTGAGCCCTCCCTGTTGAAAGAAGTAAATTATCATTAAGAAATAATAATATTTTTGCATGATTACAAAGCAGACTGTGAAATATAACCAAGTAGGATTCAGGAGTCTTAATTCCTATTTAATGATCTCCTCAGTCTAAGAGTCAAGTCAATGAGGGTGAATCCCTTTGACTATCTTAGGGATTTCCACACTGGAATCCTTTGAAGAAGGGATTTATAGCTCATCTATAATTTTAGGTCAGTTTCAGTGTGCATGTATTATCATTTGGAAAAAATAAGTTTCATAGAGCATAATATACCATCTTACATAAGCTGTGAAAACATTTAAACTAAGTAAATATTTGCTTTATCTTAATATGAAAATCAAGAATGAATTCTCTACCATAAATGTAATCATCATGTCTACAAATATGTACTAATAAAAACACATTAATAAAATAAAAAAATTATCATTCAAGAAAAAAAAGCAAAGCAAGGATAAATGCTTTGAACACTGTATCATCCTCCTTGGCTCTTTCAGCCACCTACATATGAATTTAGTCTAGTTTCAGTTCTTCTCATTACCTTCTATCTAAAGACAAGGCAAAGGAGAAGAAAGGGCTATGGAGTGAAAAACAAAATTATTCCACACACCTTGACCTTACATAATCAATCTTTTCCATACTAAACAATATGTCTGGCTTCTGTTTTCTTACTTCTCATCACCTTCACTCTTGCCAATACCTTTCTGAATTGCCAAAAGTCAAACTTAAGGGTGTAATATATCATAGTGAGGCTGCTTCCTTAGGTAGCTAAAGATCTCTTGGCGAATGCTTGATAAAAGTTTTTCTTGTTTGCTATTAAGTACTTATCTAAATTTCCTTAATTGTATCCTGTCCATTCTGGGAGCATTTCCTTTTTACAGTTTTTCTTTCCTAGGCCAGCATACCACTAATCTTTCTTCTTTTCCCAGATTCTTCTTTCTTCTCCCATCTATTGATTCCAAATGTCTCAGACTCTATATTGTGTTCACAACTATTATGGACATTTATTCAAGGGATGCATCAATTCTGAGGAGATGGCGTCTTTTGATCAAAAATCTCAAACTGGTCTCTCAAATACCTTTTCTTCCTACTTATATTTTCAGTCAATCAGATTTAAAGTTAATTCATTATAGATTCCTCCATCAAACATGACCCATCTCTGTATGCTCTCAAAGCAAGTGACTCTTTTGCTTATCAAACTATTTCTAAATCTTCTTTTCAAGCTAACCAGATTACTTTCGTATAACAATTTATTGACAGTGCCCAAGAATTATCTAAATCTTGCTTATTTTCTCATTGCATATTTTCTGCTTTAATTAATTAATTAATTTATATATTTGGGGCTTTTTTTGAGAATCCATTAGGTGTTAGATGATTTCTTAGTGCCATAGTAGAACAAAGGCAAATGAGATTCCATTATAGTCTTCAAAATATTTACTGTCTAACAGTGAATATGATGCACATTCAAACATTACTTAAGGAAGACCTTAATAACACTCTTATCAGCTACTTATGGTTTCATTTATACCCCAGGTAAGCCTTGTTACTACTGAATTTCATCCAAATCTCTACTTCCCTGTGATGGTGTATTTTACCTTTCCAGCTCCATGACCTACTTGATCTTGTCCTTAGGCCTAGGATGTGACTCTAATCCTCCCAATGATCAAGTGGAATTTTTTTGAGTCTTGAACTTTGGCAATCAGCACAACCAGGTCGGGCAATGCCCTACCCCAAAAGCTGGTTTTAATTAACTGGAGCTTCCTTTTCCTAGTTCGCTTTGCTTTTGAAGATCTGAGATTATTTACTGCTAAAGCTTTAGCTCTGCTTTTTTCCTTGGGTGAGATCTATTTTTTTTTTTTTGTAATGAAAACTAGGATTACTTCCTAGACCTTAGAAGACACCTAAGTCGCTTCTGAGTTCCCTCCTCTTCCCACCTGAACAGATTGCATGCAACCAGCTTTTGATAAAGTGATGCTTCAGCCCAAATTAATGAAAGGGGTATACAGTGGCCCAATAAGGAAATACTGAGCCTATAGTTTCATAGGCCCATGCAAGTAGGAAAACTGACAAAACCTTAGCACCTATGCTGAATGATTTCCTGCTCTGTCAACATTCATATTCTACTACAGGTATTTTAATTGAGCTCTTGGCTCCCCTGCAATCCTTATACTGCTCTCATGAATTTTCTATACCATCCTGTGTGTCAACTGCTGTGTCACACAAGTGAGTGAGGAGAGGACGACAAATCATTCATACCTAGTTTTTGAGCATTAACCAATTCCAGTTCTCAGCCTAAAGACTGCAAAGCCAAACACCTTTTCTTAAAGCCTAGTATATTTGCGTATCTTTTCATTGCCATTAATTACTCCATCAAACCAGTATTTTCATATTCTCCTTGTAAAATAAGAAATCCATTTTATTTAACACCTCTAAAATCTTACAGGGATAAATAGTTGTTGAAACAGATTTTCTTTATATGTAAGCTAAGCTCTTCAGAAACCATTTACAAATAAATAAGGTAATAGATCTGCCTTCTCGGATCTTTTTCTAACCTGAAAGTTTATCCATTTGACTCACGATACAAACGTATAAACCTTTTAAAAATACTCTTTCTGATCGGTGTCCCTCTATATGTTTCTATATTTTATATTATGAGAAATCTTGCCTTCCAATTTTCTCTTTAAAAGGCAAAACTTCATCTTCCTTTCATGCATTCATTCCTGTCACTGAAGTTAGCGGAAGGAGGAGGCAAGGTGATGGGTCACACAGAAGAATTATAAGGGTATAGTGACATCTAGAGGCAGCATATATATCGCTTAAATAGAACAGTCTCCTGAAGAATAATTTACCAGGACGTTCCACCTTACTTTCTTTCACAAGCGCCCTGCTTTGGTAACCAACAGGAAGGTTAGATCACGTAAGCTGGCTCAGCTGACATCAGCAATCTTACTAAAACTGAAATATATTTAATAAATGGGTTTCTGTTTTACTTGCCTTGCTATATTCCATTTATCTTCATTTTGAAATAGGAATAGCAGTTTGATTGGCAGTTCATTTTGAAATCTATGTAAAGCCTTTATATAAAGTTAATGGAACAGTTGTTGTAAATTCAAGGAAATCAAAGAGAAGGAATATGCCCATTATAAATTCAAAAAGCCTTTTTATTTGGTAATGCTGGGTACTGAACCCAGACCTTCCCACTTGCAAAGCCATGCATTCTGCCACTGAATTGATTGTATGCCCAACCCCTCCCAAAGGCATTTCTAGCACACAACAATAATCAGCCAAAATCATACTTTTCTAGAGATCCCTTTCAGTGTCTATAACTCAGATTAACATTAGGTGAGAAGTCAGCCTCTCACTATCTTCATAACAAGAGTACAGCAACAACAAGACAGTGAATAATAAGAATAATGAAATTGGACTCACTGGTTTCTGTGAGAGTTCACTGTGTATGCCAACTTGACTGGGCTGAGATCCCCAAGTAACCGGTCAAGCATTATTTGTGGATGCGCCTGTGAGGCGATCTCTGGCCAAGATTAGCATTTCAATTAGTACACTAAGAGCCACACGGAACCAGTGTGGGCAGGCGCCACTCACCCATTGAGAGATCACAGAGAACAGAACAGCAGACAGATGGGAACTTTGCTCTGTCTCCTGGAACCGGAACATCGTCTCCTCCAGCCCTAGACATCAAAGCTCCAGGTTCCTGGCCGATGAGGCTCAGGGAGGTACACAGTGCACTTTACTACTCACTTGTGGGCCGAGCTGGTCCACCAGCTGTGCCTTGTTCTCTGCTTACGGGGGGGCTGAACTTGGACTGTTCTGCCTCCACCATGTCGTGATCCAATCTGTCCACCAACTTACTCGACTGCCTCTGTTTCTCTATTGAGCACTCACCGATAGTGTCATTTATTTTATGTTTCGCAGACAAAGTTAATCAAAGACAGGAAAACCACAATATTTTACTCCTTGTAGGGTGAGATCATGTGTGATGATTCTCTGAACTTTTTATGGTTTCTAGACTAATAGTTGATTGATTAGGGAAAATCAAGCTCTAAAACTGCTTTTCGAAACACTTTATTCTGATGACTGTTTACTAGAAAGTAAAGAGTGAAGAATAATTACAGCTGAGACTTAGACAAGCTGCTAAAACACCATTGTCAATACTCACTATGAGCAAAGCGTTTACAGACTGGATTAAAGGTGGGAAAAGCCAGCTGCTTAATTAGTTGGTATTGTTTTTCATATCTGCTTTTGTGTTGTTATTTTTCTCCTTCTAATACTCACCTAACTGGGAAAACTGTGTGATTTTCCAGTGGTCGCTACCAAAAGTGCCAGGCTAGAGAAATTTTGTCCATAACTCAAACAAGAGAGCTGCTAAGTGCGGTAAGAGATCATAATACATTCTGCCACTTGGGGTCCTCTCTTGTCAGGGAACAGCACAGTTGAAAGGCTTCCTAGCAACTTGTGAGGCTGGAAACTTCTCAACAAATAGGAATTGTAGATGGACACAATTCAGTCTATAGCAAAGACCTCTTGCCATAGAGTAACACATTGAGTAGAGAAGATTAGGCTGCCAGATAAGCTTCTGTTCCGTGCCAAGGTCAGAGCACTGTAATTTCAAGTGCAAAAGACAACTTTGAAGCATCCATTAAATCTTGACTGTTTGGTCATGATTAAGATCAAAGGGAATAAAAAAGCTATTTGGCAATTCAGAAGCTGCACTCTTGGTCTACACTGCTTGAGAGAGGTAATGGTGCCAATTCCTGAGATTTGGGGGAATTTTCCAAGTAATTCAACATGGTCTGAAAGTAAAAATGTATTCTGCAAAAATGAAGCTGTGTAACTAGCTGGCAGTGGAAAGATCAACCATAGTAGGTTTGAAGTTAATCAGAAGTGCCTGGGTAATTTAGGAATAATAATGAAAAGTTAAGTCCAAATAAAAGGATCACATTCAAAAATAACTTAAGAATGACAGTGTGATTTTAAAAAGGAAAAATAGCTTGGATGTACTTTCATTCTCATATGATAAAAAGCTGAGAAACTGAAAATCAATAGTTCTCAGGTCCATTAAATAAATGAAATCACAAGACAAGTTGCTACTCCCAAAACTGAAGAGACAGACAAGCACATACAGAGAATCACAGCTCAGTGGCAGTAGAGTCCCAGATCTGGTGCCAGAATTGGTAAGAAAATTTAAAGTGTAACTATGGAATGCTGAAGGCTCAGACCAGCAGGATTTTAAAAGTTTAAGAGAGTCTACATTCCTTAATGAGTTGCCCAAATTCCCTGAATTTTACCTTCAAAAGAACCACTTGATTCCCACTGAAGAGAGAGAGAGAGAAACTCTTTCATAGTTTAGAGAGAAGTGAGTGGGAAAATAGCATTTTAAAATATCCCCATTTTGAAATATCTCTTCTCTTTAACAGACCCTTCACTCAAGGGAAATTAAATTAGTAGAGCCTAACTAATTGAGGTTTTACCAATGCCTAACTGATATGGAGAAAAGAAAATATGCAACTCCAACTCTTTCTAGCCTTCCATATAGTAAAAAGGAAATACTTAGCGAAGGCTCGCCATAGGCAGACTTAATTACAGAACTTTACACTGCTTCCCTCCCATTACAGCTGGCCACCACATCAATAAGGCTGGAATATTACAGCTACAGGAGCTGTGTGCCTCTGGCTGTGTTTAAGAACCTCCTAGAAAATCCCAAAGCCAAAAGAAGTACAAAGCAAGGACACTAGAGGAAATTTTAGCCTCTAACACCACAGTTACAGAAAATAGTCAAACTAAGTCAACTCTGATGCAGGTATACTTGAACTTTATACTGACTTCTATCTCAGTGTCTGTTATCCAGTACATGATGTCTGGCTTTAAGCAGAAAATGACCAAGTCTACTAAACTAAAAGCCAAAAGTCACAGTCTGGACAAAGCAAGTGTGAATACCAGACAAACACACACACACACACACACACACACACACACACACACACACACACAGCAATAATTCTAGAATTGTTATACTTGGAATATGAATAAAAATAGTAATAATTCTTAGTATGATAATCTTAGAGTTCCCATGTAGGAATTAAAGATTCCCAGTACATATAATGTGGTATGGACTTTAATAAAAAAAGTAGAAAATATGTGAGAACAGATGAGTATCGTAGGCAGAGAGATGAACATTCTAAGAATCAAAAGGACATGCTGGTAATTAGAAATATTGTGACAGAAATGAATGTTCTTGGGGGGCTTTCAGTAAACTGTATGTAGCCAAGGAAATCGAAAATAGACTTGATTAGTTATAAATGCATATTGTAAATTCTAGGGCAACTGCTAAAAATTTTTAAATCAAATTAATAAGGTAAGACAAGAGAGAAAACAAAACCACATAAAAGGTTCAGGTAAAACCGGTGAGGGGCCAGTGGTTCAGCTCAGTGGTTCTGGCAACTGCCTTGCAAACACAAGAGTTTGATCCCCGATAACCACATACAACAATGCCAGGTGTGGTGACTCACTCCTATAATCCTAGCACTCAAGAGGCAGAAGCAGGAGGGTTTCTCTGAGTTCGAGGATAGACTGGGCTACATAGTGACTTCAGAGAGAGCCTGAACTAATAATGAGATTATAACAAAAAAGTAAGGAAACAAATTTTATGTATATGGGGGGGCGGTAGGGTGGGTAGGGCTATGGGAAAAAATGAAAATTAAGTAGTGTCTTATACTGGTACAAATCCCCATTATGGAGTGCAATCATGATGCGTGTATGTAATGTACCAATAAAGATTAAAAAAAAAAAAGCGAAACCTTGTCTCAAAAAAAAAAAAAGTGAAAACAAAACTCACTGGAAGACAACAAAAATGAAAATTATAGCAAACATAAACAGTCACAAATATTATAAATATCAAACTATATTAATAATCACTTTACATGGGAAACATACCAATCAAAAGACAGAGACTACAAAAGTGAAAAAAAGTCCAACTAAGTGATTTCTACAAGCAACTCAATTTAAATTTAAAGATTTACTGTAAAGGAATAGAGAAAGATATACAATACAAATACTTAACAAAAGAAATTGGAGGGCTGATGATGTTGCTGAGTGAGAGAGCATTAGCCTAGCATATGCAAGACCCTGCATTCAATTTGCAGCACTGCAAAAGAAAAAGAGAAACAAAGAAATCTGGAACAACTACATTAATTTTAGGCAAGGCAACCTTCATGAGGAGTAATATCATTAGTTATTTATTTATTTTTCTTTTGGTGGTATCAGTGATTGAATTTGGGCCCTTGTGTTTGCAAGGAAGGCACAGTGCCACTGAGCTAAATCCCCAGTACGAAGAAGTATTATTGAAGAAGTACATTATATACTGATAATAGTGTGAGTTTTCCAATGAGATATAACAATACACCTACAAGGGGAAAAATACTAGTGAGATGAAAAGAAAAACAGAGAAATCACCACTGGAGAATTCAACATTAATTTTTCAGCAGTTGAGAGTCTAACAGACAGAAAATAAATGAGATAGTCAAGTTATGTCAATTAATCAACAAGATCTAATTGATATTTGGGAGTAATTGATCCACATTGACCCACCAAGAACAGAACGCACATTCTTCTCAAACTCACCAACACAGACCACAATCTGGGTCACAAAACACACTTGAACAAACTTAAAAGAATAAAGATCCGGGCCGGAGATATAGCTCAGTGGTTCCGGCGCCTGTCTTGCAAGCGCAAGGGCCTGGGTTTGATCCCCAGTAACCACATAAAAATACTGGGTGTGGAGACTCACCCCAGTAGCAATCAATACCACATACCACAGTGCCAGGCGTGGTGGCTCACACCTGTAATCCCAGCACTTGGGAGGCGGAGGCAGAGGCAGGAGGATTGCTGTGATGTGAGTTTGAGGCTGAGCTGAGGGCCAGCCTGAACCACAGAGCGAGACCCTGTCTCAAAAAACCTTAAAAAAAAAAAAAAAGAATAAAGATCCTTAAAAATATGCTCTCAGTACACACAGGACTTAAAATAAAAATCAGTAACAGAGAGACATCAAAAAATATCCAAACATTTGGAGATTAAAAGCATACTTCTAAATAATACATGAAACAGATAAGCTTCAAGATGAACAATTATCTTGATGTGTTAAATCATCAAATTAAGTGAAAATGTAGATATAATCTATCAAAATTAGTGGGACACAGAAAAAATGGTGCTTAGCGCTTAGGGAGTAATTTATAGAACTGAATCCATGTGTTAGAAAACAAACGTGATCTAAAAATCAATGATAAATGCTTTAACTTTTAAAAACTTAAATGAAACTTAGATGAAATGAACACATTTTTTGGACGATAGCCAGCCAAAACTCATACAAGGAAAAATAGTTAATATGAGTATGCTTTTACTATCAAAGAGATTGAATCAGTCATTAAGAATCTCTCAAATACAAACTGCCAGTTCTCATATGTTTTCTCTAGTGAATTCCATAAAATGTCAAAGGAACAATAATAGCGTTCTACAATCTGTTCCAAAAAATGCAAACAGAGTGCATACCACGTAGTTCATTTTACAAGGCAAGCATTACCCTATGGCAACATCAGGAAGATATTATAAAAAATAAAAGTTACTACTCACTGTCTCTCATGAAAATATTTTCAAAATTCCTCAGCAAAATATTAGCAAATCAATTAAACAACATATTGTATACTATAGTTAAATGAGATTTACTCTAAGTAAGTAGTAAGTCCAAAATAGTCATATGACTATTAAGTACTTGAAATATATATAGTATAAGTGAATAACTGAATTTTATATTTTATTTAATTGGGAATAGTTTTGATTTAAATAAGTGATTGTGTCTAGGTGCGGCTATATTGAACAACTTTAATATACATGTATTTTTTTCTTAGCAGAGGAAATTCAATGCAATTTTAAAATATGCTAAGTAATTAATCGCATGCATCTACACTTAAAATTCTTTGAATGCTCTGTATATTAAGGCACAAAAATATCTTCCTTCTCTTGGAAATTCCAGAAGCAAACAATGTGTATTGAGCAGTCAGGTATTAAGTGAAATGTAACCAAAACATACGACTTGAAGGCATGGCTTTCTTCTTTAATGCTAATTCTGTTTTATTGTTAACATATTTTTGTGATTCAGAATAATTATCATTATCTTGAGCAATCTCTGCATATACAGTTCTGCCTCTATCATTTTTATTTCCCCTTTTCCCCCTACATTTCTCTCTCTTCCCTTCCCCAGACCCGCTGCCTATCTCTACAGTTTCTCTTCCTATTTTCAATGAAGTTAAAGCTATGAAGATACTTAGTTTTAAGTGTAGAAGTGCAGCAACCCAAAATCCTTTTTTTTATTACCTACCAAGATTCTACATATTAAGTATCTTAGCAAGTTTTCAACTAACATTTTGAGGTAATTTTATTTTATATACCCTGATACAATTTGGACATTTTGGGCTGCTATCTTAGTAAATATCCATAGCTAGGTTTTTAAAAGTTCATTATTGCAGGAAAGTTTAACAGTTGAAAAATGATAAGCAAAATTTTTAACATAAATTCCAGGCTATCCTATGGACTTGCAATTAGTACATTTGAATTCACATAGAAGCCCTTTTTTATCTTCTTGGAAATGCTTAGTTTCCAAGAGTTTAACACTTCTTAATAAAGTGCTAACAAAATATTGCTGTACATAACAGTATGGCTCCAACTTTAGCTTCTTGTCAGCATCATTTGAGGCATCTTTTGTAAACTGTATAAAGGTCCTCTTGATTCAGAGTTTGAAATGGCCCAGGAAATCTCTATTCTTCATAAACTTTTTTGAAGCTTTTATTACTAGAGCAAAATGGGCTGCATTGTTTCTTAAAGACTCGAACGTCCTGTTTTGTATCACTTTCTCTGAGCTAATGTTGAAGGACTAGAGACAACCCCAGACCCACCACTTCCCCGAATCCTTACTATTTTGTTCCTTTCCAGTGTTCCTATTTCCAAGCCTACTTCCTTCAACACACACACACACACACACACACATACACACGCACACGCACATGAGTTTTCCCTACATTGTTCGCATTACACTGCTACATGATTCTCTAAAATGGAATCCCTTTAATTTGAATACTTATTTACTAATTTGTATTTAATATATTGTATATTTTTGTTAATCATTTGATACCATTCTGGACTTTAGACATTTAGTGACTTTATTAATGAAAAACTGCTTAGGTTATTTTTACTCCGTATTCCATTTTGTTTTCCAGATAGCTAACCTATCCTACCTCCATTCAGAAATGTAGAGCCAGAGAAGCCTTAATTTTACCATTCTGGGCTTCAGTGAATCATTTTAAATAATACAGAATTTAAGGTTTCATCTCCTTGGATCCCAAGTACTTGATCTAGATCTCTAGCTTTTACTCAAAAAATGTCATTCACTCAGTATGTAAATATAGAATCTATGTGGGTCACCTGGCCATGGAATATTTTAACAGATCTTAAAGTTTGAGGAAAGAATCACATTCTATACTAAGTGTTTTCTGTCAATTACTGACAAAACCTCATGTTCTAATTCCAATGGTGAATTTTGTTTCCTTTATTTTGATCATATATTCAAGAATATACTATGCAATTTTTTTTTTTTTTTGCTATTTTCTCCTTAGGGGTTTGTCTTAAATAAGAAACACCATCAACAGGGTAAAGAAAGCTGATCAGTAATCAGAGTAATATGCAGTCATGGATGAACGGATGTTACAGAAATAATTTAAAGAGTAGCATTCCTCTCCTAAAGCTCAATTTCTTTACTCAGCTACAGAATGGAAAGGGCTAACTACATGGTAGGATTCTATCATTTGTCACTAGGTGGTTTGTGTACGCCAAGCTGAGTTTGCTTTCAAAGTCTTCCAAAGTTGCTTAATAACAAACAGAAAAGTTGGTAACACTGAAATCTGTAAATATCATTGTAAATCATTACTCTCTCCTCGGCTGCCTTTCAATTCCTGATTTTGAGCTTTAAAAATTCACAGGTTTTGGAATAAGAGATTTGGTGCTTAGCAAAGGCAGTTGAAACTCTTTGTTTTTTTTTTTTAAAACTTATGTTATCCACATGGTGTTGGAATAAGTATTTTCTTGGAAATTTAAAAGAATGACACATACAAACAGCTGGCATCATGAGACAGAGAAAAATAAAGGAGACCTGGGCTACTCAATTCTTGATTTGCCTTATTTTACTACATATTTCTCTCTGTAAATTAACAAATATGTACCTGGATTGATTTGTCTTGCAAAAGAATGTGTGATGAATTAAATTGTAACCATTTCAAACTCTTGTTAACCGGTTCTTGTGTTTGTCAAATATGAATCAGACATCTGCTTGATGGAAAGCTCCTTGTTACTTTTGTGACTGAAAAGAAAATGAAGTCACCCTATTGTCTAGAGAAATTTAATAATTAACAATAGTTATTATGACTTTTTAAAAAAATGATAAAAGGGCCAGGGAGTTAGCTAAGTGGTTCCGGCGCCTGTCTTGCAAGCGCAAGGGCCTGGGTTCGATTCCCCGGTAACCACATAACAATACTGGGTGTGGAGACTCACGCCCAGCAGCAACCAGTACCACATACCACAGTGCCGGGTGTGGTGGCTCACGCCTGTAATCCCAGCACTCGGGAGGCAGAGGCAGGAGGATTGTGATGTGAGTTGGAGGCTG